>JBBUKS010300017.1:0-20750 GCA_038050645.1 Hedychium gardnerianum
ATGATATCAAGAAGCTTTGTGGAAGAATGGACAACACTGAAAATTATTTGAAGATTCTTGATAATCAAATTGCACAGGTAGCAAGTTCCTCCTCAAGACCACAAAGGTCATTTCCAGGAAAGCCAGAACAAAACCCAGTTGAGCATTGGAACCAAGTAGAACTAAAAAGCAGAAGGACCTTGGGGCAACCCCTATCAAGAATATGCCTATCGGAGAGTCAAGTCCTTCATCCTCGAAAAAAGATCACATCCAAGAGGAAGTCGATAATAGTGAACCGATTGATAAAAGCCCAACGGGTAGATACATACCGCCAATGCCCTTCTTTCAACGGGTTTTCTACACAAAGAAAGATAAAGAATTTAGTAAGTTTCTCGAGAAGGTGAAAGAACTTGTATTGACATTCCCCTCATAGACGCTCTACAACAAATGCCCAAGTTTACAAAATTCATGAGGTAAATCATCCGCAATCGCCAAAGAAAAGATGGATATGAGACTATGGCATTAATTGAAGAGTGTAGTGCTCTATTTCTGAATGAACTACCACAAAAGCTCGAGGATCTGAGAAATTTTTCTATCTCTTGCAAAATAGGGACAACAATGATTGAAAAATCTTTTTGTGATTTAAGAGCTAGTGTCATTCTCATTCCATATTCAATCTACAAAAAACTTGAACTCAATGATTTGAAACGGACCACCATGACATTACAACTAGCGAACCACTCTAGTAGATACCCTATGGGTGTCATCAAAAACGTGCCAGTAGAGGTAGGGGGATTCATTGTCCCCACCGACTTTGTGGTCTTAGATATGAAAGAGGACCCAAAGATATCTATAATTATTGGAAGGCCATTCCTTGCTATTGTCGGAGCATAAATAGATGTCAAAAATCATAAGCTCATGTTGGTGGTAGACGAGGAAAAAGTTGAATTCGATTTATCTAAATCAACTAACAAATTTTCTGCTAAAAAAAATTTATTTGTTTCAGGTTGGAAGGTCTCCAACCAAGAGAGAATGACGAAGACCACCCCCACGATGGACCATCGAACGTAACACCAAATCCAGCGAGAGAAGAAAAGATGCCCCCACCAAGAGGGACAAATATATTATCCCAGCGAGAGCCTGGATAAGAGATGGGGTAGAAACACCAACTTGCCATGATGAAGGGGCATGCAACCCCTTCAAGGCAAAGGCTCCGAGTTGAGCCAGATCAAGGGTCGAGTTCATGACCCTAAACGAGCGCTTCTTGGGAGGCAACCCAAGGGTTTACTTTGGATTTTATTTTGTGGTTTTTGCAGCTTATCTTTATTTAAGTCTTTTTTTTGTTCTCTTTTCTAGATTGATTGGCCTATACGAGCTAGTCGTTGATTTTCCACGGGCGTTGAAGGTTGTTAGAGGAAGAAACACAACCAAAGTAAAAAATAAAGGTCATGCAGTCATGTTTCCCTGACACGGTCTTGTCCCTTGCTCAGAGAAATTCCATGGGTAGGACATGCCATTTTGGCATGGTCGTGCTGCCATTACATTAGAATACACGCCCAGGCCGTGCCATTTGGCATGGATGTGTCATAGGTATAGGAGAATACACAGCATAACCGTGTTTATTTCTTCACACGGCCGTGTTTGTTTCTTCACATGACCGTGTCTCTCCTGTATTTCCCCTCTGTTTAAAAAAAAAATCAAGAGGCCATGGTTTTCTCGAGAAAACACACGGCATGACCATGTCATTTTGACATGGCCATGTTAAGCATCCAGAGGAAAACACGCCTAGGTCATGCCTTTAGGCACGACCGTGGGGCATTCGCTCGAAGGGTATTAAAATCCTAGGGCACGACCATGCCCCTATAGATAATGGGGGGCGTGGGACGTGCCTGCGATGCCCATGTTCCCCACTTATCTTTTTGGGAAATGCCCATCTTACCCCTAAAGGCATTCCCATTATATAAGGAGCGTCCAAGGGTTATGAAGGGGTGCAGAATCGGTGAGATTGGTTCTCTTCAAGAGAAAAGAAGAACGTTCATTTTGGTAGAGGGATTTGGTTCATGGATCTTGCGTGAGGGTTTTTCATTGTGATTTTCACGCTGATGACATTCTCTCTTCATCCAATTTTTTCCCAAGAGCACTATGAGTTTTTTTTAACCATTTTTAGTGATAATGCAATCAAACCACAATGGTATCAGAGCATTGTTCTAAAAATGCATGAAACTTACCTCTATGTTGACAAAACACTTGATGAAATGTTAAATCTCTTGGCTCCTGTTCGTTGTCAAAAAAAATTGTCGATGGAGGTTGCTTCATTTATGTTTTGTCATCACCTTGCAAAATTATAATTGTGTCACGATATGTAGCTATTGTCAGGTGAAACCTCAACTGTGTCGAGATCTGCCATCGTCACTAGGCAACATAGCAATAGTGTCACAATCTATCACTGTTATCGAGCCCCGAATAGTGTCCACATCCACAAAGTTTGTCTTTATTTTGGACACATAAGGTTGTCGGTGATGTAGGGGTTGGTGGCAAAGTAGAAGAAGAAAAAACTGTTATTGGCACCAATTAGGGTTCACGAGATGAAACTGAATTTTTTTTTTTCATTTGATGCATGTTTTCCCACATTCGGACTTCAGCCAATCGTCTGATCCTCCCTAACCCGACTGGACTTTCCGCCAACTGTTTGGTCCTTTCTAACCCAGCTGGACTTCCTACCAGAATCACACATCTAGACTTCTGCTTGGTGTCTGACCCTCTAGATCCATCAAGTCAGTCAACCCTACACACTTAGCTCAATTTGTTAAATAATAACACTCTAACTTTAACCTGTTGTCATACATCAAAACCTAGGGTTAGACTATTAGTGTAAACTACACAAACAGTTACCACCCTATCGATCAGATCATGTGCTTCCTTTAGACTTCTGTTCATAAGAGAACCTCCTACAACTAAATCCAATTGAGTTTTGTTCAAGGATGACAACCCAATATAAAATATGTGGATGATCAACCATTCTTGCAATCCATGATGTGGACATTGCTGAAGTAGGGTCAAGTATCTATCCCATGCTTGGCACAATGACTCTTCATATTCTTGCTCAAAGTTTAAAATTTGATTCCTTAGTTTGGTAGTCTTTCTTGGTGGAAAGTACTTGATCAAAAATTTCCGCTCTATTTCTTCCCAAGTGGTAATACTTTTGGGGGGCAGAGTGTTTAACCAAGTTCTGGCTATACCTTTGAGACTAAAAGGGAAGGCCAATAATAGAATAACATTTGTGGAAATCCCTTTATATTTTATTGTATTGCAATACTTGAAGAATTCCATAAGATGTAAGTAAAGATTTTCAGCTTTTGACCCACTAAACTAAACCTCTTGAATTTTGGAAATAAATGAAGGCTAATTGTGAGTTTGTATTTGTGGGGGGAACAGTGAGACTTAATTCTCTTGCAGATTTTGGGGTTGCATATTCCTTCAAAGGCCTGTGTACCATGGTGAAGATTATTATGAAAAGAAAGTGGGAAACAAGAATGAAATGTGATATATAAAATCAAATTCTAATATTTTTGGATTATCTATATATGAACAAAAAGAAACTATTCACAAGTAAATAAAATACAAATTTTATTAACAAAAAGAAAAATGGTCTAGGCTAACTAAATCACTAATCACTAATGTTAATCTAAAAAATTGCAATATTTTTAGATTATGTATATATGTTAGTTACCGCAAATGCACGATTACTTCATCAGTAATAAAAAGATATTGATTCCATAGGGACTATGGATTAATGCATGAGTGAGTTTGTAAAGCAAGTAGCTAGACTAATCGAAGATATGTGAAGGCTTGTAAACTAGAGTGAGAAAGAGAGAGAGAGAGAGTGAGGTCTAGATCCAAGAAGATAGGGAAGTGAGATGTGAAAGCTGGTTTAGGAAGCGATTCTAAGTTTTTGATTTCACTATGATGCTAAATAATGCCCTTATAACATGTTCATCTCCAAATTCTCCATACTACTCCTATGTAGCTAGGGGTTAGTTCCTATGTCAGGGTCTTGTAATTCTAGAAAGTGGGTAAGTGTCGATGCCCTTTTTCACTAAGGGCATATAGTTTGGTTGAATAAGAAATCTTTGTCACTAAGGATCTCCTGATTATCCAGTCTAGTAGAAACCTTGAAATAGAAGCAAACACCCTAAATCTACATACATCATTAACATACACATTTTGTCAAACATGTACAAGACACAACACATATAGCATAAGAGGTAACATTTCACAGAAATATGAAATTGGCATATCCATAGTTCATACATCATCAATTATATCATAGATACTCCCTAAGCCTAGCATGGAAGAGATCTACTCTATAAACAGGGAAATAAAGCACAAAGATAAGTAAAGAAATATTCTATCCCTAATCAAGAGAGAAGAGGGAAGAAATGCTTAGTCGGTTGTCACCTTGGCCTTCTAGAGTGCTCTCCTTGTTTGGATGATGGATGGATCGGAGAAAGCTGCCTCGGATCGCTGGTGAAATCTCTAGAAGTGAAGTGGTGATGAACCTTGTGTTTTCTCAAGAAGGGAAGAACAGCCCCCCTTTGAGAAAAGGGTAAAATTTCCTTTTATAACCAAGGGGCACAACCTCTGCTTTTTTGGTGCACGGCCGTGCCTGAGAGGCACGGTTTGAAGTTGAGGCTAGATGGTCTGGAGGCATGGATGTGCTTGTGTGGCACAACCCAGTGTTGAGAAAGCTCTGCTGGCTAGACACAGTCGTGTTTGAGACACACGGTCGTGGCTAGGATTTTCCTAGGAATGGCACACGATCGTGTTTGAGACACACGACCGTATCTAGGGTTTCTTCAAAAGTGTCACATGACCATGTATGAAACACACGACCGTGGATAAGGTTCTCTCAGTTGCTGAAGCACGACTATGCCTATGGGGCATGACCAGTGCCTTGGCTGTGCTTGGGAGGCACGACCAAGTGTCTTGGCCTTGGCTGCTCTGCTTCCTTCTCTGCTTTCTGCTTTACTTTCTGCTTTGCTCTCCATTTAAGCTCTGTTTTGCTCCAAACCCATCTTGTCAATGAAAATAAAGAAAAAATAAATCTTCAAATAATGTGGAGTAAAAAGCATAATAATATAATAAAATGGGGTGCGATAATATAGATCATGTCAATGAAATGTAAGTAGATGTGTAATATAAAGTGGCTAAAAATATATATAATCTACGCAGATCATCAGTCAAAATCAGCATTTCCTAATCGATTGATAACTCACATCAATCAATTGGAGTGACAAAATAAATTGGAGTAATTGATTCAACATAATTTTGTGCTGATCAAAATCAAGGTCAAGGTTAATTGATTAGTATCACATATCAATCGATTCCGACCTGTGCTAATCGATTGACAGCTATTGACAATTGATTACCACACGTACCAATCAATTGCTGACAGAGTCCACAAGATTATCAATTATGGTTATGATATGGAAGTTCAACCTTCATCCCAGATGGACAGAATACTGAAAATGGCAAAAAATATCAAAGCTTTACAAGCTCAAATGCATGAAGACATCAAGCAAATGAATGTTAAGTGCATTAACATAGACTCATTATGTGTTGGAATGTCAATTCAACTCTCAACTTGGGAGGAACCTAGGATGAGTTATGATAATGTAGATGAGCATGAGGAGCATGAAACTGAGACTTTGACAAGGGAAGGTATTACTCTAATTCATATACCTCCAAATTTCGAAGATTCTGATTTTGATGTTGATATATTATGTCCTACATATGATGATGTTGTGAGAGAAAGTGTAGGGACTTGTGCTATGGAAGCAATGACCCAAGAATCACTTTCGTTGGTCACACAATCACTTGAAACTATGGATATTGTAGGAATTGAATTTGTTGATGCTGAAAGTGTAGGGACTTGTGTTGAGGAGCCCAAGCCCCAAGAATCACCTTTTTTAGTTGCACCAACACATAAATCATAGTCTTTCCTATCTACAATTGACACTTAAATTTATGTCATACTTCATATGATGGTTAGTAAGATTTCATTTGATTTACCTAATGCTACTAACCAATTTTTATTCAAGTATGTTTGTGATAGGAAATACTTGGCACAGAAATCACATAGACTACATCATTACAAGCCTTTGAAGGAGAGAATATTTGTTGAGAGACTAAGAATCCTTCGTAAGAGGGTTTTAAAATATCTTACCCCATCGCGAGCGAGGTTTCGATGAACCAAATAAGGGGTCAAGCTAATGACCTAAAATAATCTCTTCTTGGGAGATAACCCAAGTTCTATTTCATTTTCATTTATGAAAGATTATAGTCAGAACAAGATAGACATATAGTAGTAAAAATTCAAAATGAAAGAAAAATGTAGAAAAAGAAAAAGTCTAGATTAACTAAATTACTAATCAACTAATATTAATCGAAACCAGCCCTTAGAAACAATGCCAAAAACTTGTTAGAAAATCACAAGTGCATGGTTACGTCATCAATAATATAAAAGATTATCGTATTCACAGGGACTATTGATTAAGCATTAGTTAAGTTTGCAAAGGAAGTTATCTAGACAATCGAAGTTTGAAAACTTGTGAATCAAAGAGAGAGTATGAAAAAAGAGCTTTAGAGAGAAAAAAAGAGAGGGGAAGAGAGAGCAAGAAAGAGTTAGTTGTGAGAGGGGATGAGTTGGTTGAGAGGGAAGAGTTTAGGGATAATGGTTCTAGGGTTTCAATTTCATTATGATGTTAATTAATGTCCCTAATATATATTCATCTCCTTATTTTTCATGCTTACATTCTTGTAGGGATTCTAATAGATTTCTAGAATGAAATATCATTAGAAGGTCCTTGCAAGGAATAACCCCTATGTCAAGGTCTTTTGACTCTAGGAAGTGGGTAAGTATCGATACCCTTTGTCACTAAGGGTATGTAAGTTTGGTTGAATGGGTGTCCTCTATCACTAAGAATCCCGCGGTTATCCAGCCTAGTAGAAACCTCAACATAAAGGCAAATCTTACTTCTATATGCATTACTCATACACACAATTCGTCAAACATGTAGTAGACAAAATACACATAGAACAAGGCATAAACACTTCATTAAACATGGATATGACATATACATAGTTCATACATCAATCACACATCATAATTACTCCCTACATCCTAAAAGTGGGAGAATCTACTCCATTGCAAGGGAATACAACCAAGAGATGAAGATAATAGCAAACTATAACTCAATATATGATTATAGAGAGAAGAGAATGCTTATCTTTGAAGTCTGGCATCGTTGAGGTGTTCCCTTGCTCTAGAGGTGGACGGATCATTGAGGAGAAGGAGATGGAAGCTCTAGGGTTTCCACCTAAGGGGAGAACCCTTCCCTAAGGAGAGGGGCTCAACCCCAAACTAAAGAGTATTTGGGCAAGGGTTCTCCCCTTAGGGGGGAAACCCTAGAGCTTCCATCTCCTCCTCCTCCTCAATGATCCGTCCACCTCCGGAGCAAGGGAACACCTCCAATGACACTAGACTTCATGGATAAACATTCTCTTCTCTCTATTTTCATGTATTGAGTTATAGTTTTCTATTTTCTTCGTCTCTTGGTTTTATTCCCACAATGGAGTAGATTCTCTCATTTTTAGGATGTAGCGAGTAATTATGATGTGTGATTGATGTATGAACTATGTTTAATCCCATTTCCTTGTTTAATGAAGTGTTTATGACTTGTTCTATGTGTATTGTACCTACTACATGTTTGACGAAATGTGTGTATGAAGAATGCATGTAGAAGTAAGGGATTTGCCTCTATGTTGAGGTTGCTACTAGACTAGATAATCGGGAGATCCTTAGTGACAAAGGATACTCATTCAACTAAACTTACTATGCCCTTAGTGACAAAGGGCATCGATATTTTCCCACTTTCTAGAGTCAAAAAGACCTTGACATAGGGGCTATCCCTTGCTAGCACATTCTAATGGTATTAAATCTGGAAATCTGATTAGAATCCCTACAAGAATGTAAGCATGGAGAATAAGGAGATGAATATACATTAGGGACCTTTATTAGCATCATAATGAAACCGAAATCCTAGAACCTTTCTCCCCATAGCAAACTTCTCAACCTTCTCTCTTATCCCCTCTCTCAAGACTCTCTCTCTCTCTTACTCTCTCTCTCTCTCTCTCTCTTCTCAAACTCTAGTTCATGACTTCCAACCAACTTTGATTGTCTAGATAAATTTATTTGCGAACTCAACTAGTGTTTAATCAATAGTCCATGTGGGATCGATCATCTTTTATATTACTAACGACGTAACCATGTACTTGCAGGAGTATAACAAAAACTACTGAGCATCTCTACATGTGTAATTATGAATGTATCAAAATATTTCCTATTTGATGAATTGATGAGTTCGGACATCATTAATTTTGAAAGACTAGCATGTGTTATACTCCTTGGTTTATCCAAGCAGTTGCTCCTCACTGGCTGGAGACATTGAGATGTCGAGAATTAAATATGGATGCTAGTTAAGGATAATTAGTTCATTGGAGTGACCTTCCATGAGACTTCATATGGTTCTATACATATATAGATATGTCAATGAAGATCTCATTGCGGCTCAAGAACAAGTTTTCTTCGACTTGAGGTATTCAAGTCACCTTGGCTATGGAGACATATACTTTGACATCTTAGTCGATACATCTTCGTGGAAGTGTGGGTATAGGATAATTGGGTATAAGTCAAAGTGCTCGAAGGTGTTTGAATAGCCCATAGAGGATTCACCACTCCTTACATAAGGAAACATATACCCTATGACCACTTGTTAGGATTGTTACTTGAAGTCTTTGGCTAAAGCAATACATGTCAGAGTATGGTACTCTTGAACACATGTTTGAGTAATTTGAATTCATAGGGTGAGAAAGTATTACTTGAGCTAGGTGTGACGTAGTTAGTTTTGTCAAAACCACAAGTGCACGGCTAAGTCATCAAGTAATAAAAATATTAATCGAATAAAAATATTAATCCACAAGGACTGTTGATTAAGCACTAGTCAAGTTAGCAAAGCAAGTTATCTAGACAATCAAAAGTTATGAAATCATGAATGAGAGCTTGAGAGAAAGAGCTTAAGAGAGAGTGAGAGAGAAAGAAAGAGGGAAAGGTTTGAGAGAAGGCCTAGAGTAGAGGTGGTCAAGGGAAAGCAAGTGGTCAAAGGGAGAAATTGAAATTGGGGGGAATGAATCTAGGATTTTGGTTTCATTATGATGCTAGTTAGTGTTCCTAGTACATGTTCACCTCCTTACCTTCCATGTTTACATCCTTGTAGGGATTCTAACCAAATTACCGGTATAGACCTATGAAGGTTACAACGGAGTGTTTACATCATTTCCATTCGATGCTATTAAGTAGAAAAGGTAACATAAAAAGTCCATTTAAGGTTACTCTTTGTCACTAAGGTCTCCCCGGGCATACAATCTATATTACATAAGTTACTTCCTAACATTTAATTGGTGAAAACCCATTAAACACTAATTAGCTAATTCCTTATGGAGAATTAGTTCTCATTTAAAGGTGAAGATTTTAGAAAGTCTAGCTAAGGTAACCCTTTGTCATTAAGGGCTCCCCGGGCATACAATCTAAAGTCTCTCCTTTACATGGTGACTAATCCTTCACATCTATATGCATACACTTCACACTCACACATTTTATCAAACACATACTAGGCACAACACACAAGGAACAAGTCATAAACACATCATAGATCAATGAAATGGACAAATCCATAGTTCATACATTAATTTCATATCACAATTACTTCTTACATCCTAGAATTCGGAGGACTACTCCATAACAATGAGGAAACAACCAAAAGACATGAAAATAACATTCTACAACTCAATACATAGAGAAGAGAAAAGAGAATGCTTATCAATGCGATGTTGAAGTCTTTGGGAAAGTCTCCTTGTTCCGGAGGTGGACAAATCGTCTTGATGGGTGAAGATGGATGCTCTAGGATTTCTCCTAGAAGAGGGAAAACCCTCTCCCAAGGAAGGAGGAGGAGCCTCCTGGTCCAAGATGAGTCAAGCAAGGGTTTTCTTGACCCTTTTATACCACCCCCAAATTTTCCAGATCTACCTCATTTATTTGGCTCCACCAAAAAGGTTTTTCACCCCTTGGACCACTTTATCTCAGGTTGAGGTCTAAACTAAACTTGTAGATCTTAAAATTATCTTCAATTTTATAGCTCATAGGTCCCATAACTCAAACTGAGCCAAAAGTTATGATCATTTTAAGTTTGGTCCGCAGGATGAAAAATTGGATGTGATACGACCCATGCGTGACCTGACACAGCCGTGCCTCTTTGGCACAACCGTGCCTATAAAACACGGCCAAGGCATGGAGTGTTTTGCCTTTAGCTCCAAAAAAATTCATGGTTGTTCCTTTGTGCACGACTGGGCCATTAAAGCTTCAGGAATCTCTAAAATCTTGGCTAAAAATGGCACGGTCGTGCCTCAAGGGCACGACATGCCCGTGTGTCTTGCTGGAAAGCTTAGAGAGGCTGATGGGAAGGAATGATTGATGCTAGAGAAGCCACTGACTGAGCACAATCGTGCCTAGGAGGCATGACTATGCCATGGTTAATGTTGGAGAAGGCACGGTCGTGCTTGGCTAAATCCACTCCAAGATTGCTCTAATGTCTTTATTGCTCCATTTTTGCTCCAAATTATGTTCTGTCAATCAAAACAAGCAAAGAGTAGTTCTCCGAACCAAAACAATGAAAGTAACAAAAGCATATAGAAATAGGGTGTGCGAATACAAGTCATGCTCATGAAATGTAACAAGATAACATGCATAATCTACACACATCAGTCAGCCTAGTGGGGACTAACACATAGATCATGTCCTGAATTAAGTGGGTATAAGATGAGTGAAAGGAACAAAACATGACTCATTGTACTTATTGAAGGATTCAAAAATTGTTCTGGGATCAACCGTTGATTTTTTAGTTAATTGGAGATTATACGATGTATGATGTGCATAGATTATACATGTTTATAGGCATTGTTTCTTACATGTTTACTTATATTTCACCAGCATGATCTACACTATCACATCCTATTTGATTGTTATGTGACTACTTTTACTATTTTGGTTCAGAGATCTGCTCTCTTTGTATTTTGATTGACAGGACATAATTTGAAGCAAAAATGGAGCAAAACGAACATTGAAATAAGCTTGGAGGAAAACAGCCAAGCATGGTCGTGCCTCATAGTCATGACCATGCTTCTTCAACCACAACCTCTAGCATGTTTCATGGTCCGACCGTGCCTCCCATACACGGTTGTGTGTGTTCAACCGAATATCAAGAAATTCCAGAAAATTCACGGTCCGATCGTGCCTTACAGGCACGGTCGTGCCATTATCAGGCGTGTCTCCATGAAATTCTAGAAAATTTCACATCTTGGTCGTGCCTTTTCCCAGAGCAAAATCCAGAACAGCCAATAATTTGATAGTGCCATAAGGCACGGCCATGCCATGAGGCATGATCGTGTCATGAGGCACGATCGTGCCATGAGGCATGGTCGTGCCATGAGGCATGGTCGTGCCATGAGGCATGACCATGCCTTTCTTCAATAGCATTGTCATGGCATGACCATGCCCATGAGGCACGACCATGTTGAGTCATTTACACCCTGTGTGGATGACTTATACAAGGGCTCAAGATCCCTTTTCAAGAAAAGAAGGGTTTTCCCTTTTAGGGAACCCACAAGGTCCAATTCTAAAGTATATTTCGACGATCCATCTACCTTCTAAGATAGAATTTCATCCAAAAACATTAGCAACATCTTGATAAGCATTCTCTTCTCTTCTCTTTCGGATTGGAGTTGTAGATTGCTATTTTCATGTCTTGTGTTTGTAATTCCCTTGCTATGAAGTAGATTCTCTAGATTCTAGGATGTATGAAGTAGTTTTGATGTGATGTTGATGTGTAAACTATGGATTTGCCAATTTCCTTGTTCAATGATATGTTTATGACTTGTTTTATGTGTGTGGTGTCTTGTTTGTGTTTAATTTAATGTGTGTGTGGTGAATGCACATGTATGTAAAGGATTGATCACCATGTAGAGGAGATTCTTTGGATTGTATGACGGGGGGCCCTTAGTGACATAGGGTATCACTTTAACCGAACTTTCCACAGTCATCATCTTGAAATGAGACAAATTCTCTATAAGGGATTAGCTAATTAGAGTCTAATGGGTTTTCAACAATTCAATATTTGGAAGTGACTTGTGTAATCTAGACTGTATGACCAGGGGGGCCTCATGTGATAAAGGTATTCCTTTAACTGAACTTTTTATTTTACCTCTTCTACTTAATAGCATTCGAAGAAAATGGTGTAGACACTCTAGTGTAACCTTCATGAGTCTATACCGATTATTTGGTTAGAATCCCTACAAGAATGTAAATATGGAGGGTAAGGGGATGAACAATTCATACTACATCAACTAGCATCATAATGAAACTGAAATCCTAGGATCGCCTTCCCAAACCAATTCCTTTCTTTGCGATCATCTGCTCTCATTGGATCTCTCTCTCTCTCCCACTCCCTCTCAAGCACTTGATCTCAAGCTTTCACAACCTTTAATTGTTTAGATAACTTGCTTTGTGAACTTGACTAGTGCTTAACAAACAGTCCCTGTGGATTGCTATTTTATTACTAGACGACTTATCCATGCACTTGCGGTTTCGACAATAAGTTTTTGTCATCATTGTCGGGGACTATTTTTTATTGACATTTGTTGACAAGCAATTTAGTTACTCTAGACACTTTTCATTTTGTTAATAAATTCTGTATTTTCTTGTCTTGTTAATAGCTTTACAATTCAATTTCCTTTCTCATAAATTATACATTTTCTTCTTTGAAATAACTCTGTTTTGGAACTTCATTTTGAAGGAGATTTGGATTTGTTCATTTGCATGCGAAGGGCTAATATTGCAGGAGATCTTTTACATATTGATTCTGAGGTTGAAAAAATATGAAGCAAATTCCATTATGGTAAACAAGCCTTTGAAAGATTATGCTACTCCCCTATCTGGAAGGGATTCGATCCTATTGTACCTCCATCGATTTATCCTCAAAAATTCATACTTGATCCAACATTTATTTCTAAGATTCAAGAAGATCAATTTGGTGGGTCAGACTTTGAAAATCCGTATCTACAACTTGTGGAATTTTATAGATATTGTAATACATTAAAATATGAAGGGGTTCTAGTAGACACAATTTGGCAACTAGCATTTCCCTTCATCCTCAGAGATTTAGCAAGAACTTAGTTAAATACTCTACCTCCTAGAAGCATCACGACATGGGATGAATTAGAACAACAATTTCTGAACAAGTATTTTCCACCAAGAAAACAATCTATCTAAGAAATCAAATCATGAGCTTTAAGTAAAATGATGGAGAGTCATTATGAAAA
Source organism: Hedychium gardnerianum (assembly GCA_038050645.1). Classification (NCBI taxonomy): domain Eukaryota; kingdom Viridiplantae; phylum Streptophyta; class Magnoliopsida; order Zingiberales; family Zingiberaceae; genus Hedychium; species Hedychium gardnerianum. The sequence goes on from JBBUKS010300017.1 coordinate 13,471, forward strand.
GCATGAGGAAGATTCTTAAATTTGTTACAGCAATATCCACACCATGGTCAGGAAAAGTGGTTGATTATCCATATCTTTTACATTGGGATTTCTTTCTCCAACAAGAGTTAGTTGGAACAGTTGTAGAGGGCTCTCTAATGAATAAGAGTTTGAATGAAGCATATGATCTGATTGACCGGGTGATAACAAACCTTCATGACTGGTCAGAAGAAAATTTCATGATTCCCTCACTAAAAATCCTAAAGTGCAAAGTTTGGAAGATGGGTTAAACATTAAAGAGGAGCTATATCTTGCAAACAATAATGATGAAAACCTTAGAAAAAGTGTCATTCAGTCTTAGCATGAAATATTCAAACAAAGTGATGACCAATGGATTGTCTCGAGTGAAACAAATTTTGACAAGGATTGCGATGAAATCGTTGGGAGAAGTGGTGGTGATCTTGAAGAAGTACTTCTTCAAACAAGGATCCCTTGGAGGTGAGCCTGATCTATGGGAAGTTAGTAACTCAAGATGTTGAGTTTAGAGAATATGAGTAAAATATGGAAGAAGTTCCTAACCTATCACAAGAGTAAGAGCAAATTAAGACACTTGAGCAAGGCCCACCTGAACTTGAAATCTCGCCACCTCAAGTAGAACTAAAACCTCTTCCTTCTAATCTCATATATGAATTTCTTGGGACAAACTCTATATTTCTAATGATTGTCAACGCAAATTTGAATGAATTCGAGACCAAAAAGTTGCTTAGAGAGCTAATCTTGCATAGGAAGGTAATCAAATAAACCATTGATGGCATTAAAGGAATTAGTGCCTCTCTATGCATGCATAGAATTCTGCTTGAAGATGATCATAAATACTCAGTCGAACATCAGAGCAGGCTAAACCCTAATATGAAAGAAGTGGTTAGGAAAGAAGTGTTGAAGCCACTCGATGTAAGAATTATTTACTCCTTCTCTGAAAGTGAATAGGTAAGCCTTGTGTATGTAGTTCCAAAAAAGAAGGATGACTATGGTTGAAAATGAGAATAATGAATTGATTCCTACTCGGATAGTTACCAAATGACATATGTGCATTAATTATAGGATGTTAAACAAAGAAACTAGGAAGGATCATTTCCCTCTTCCCTTCATTGACCAAATGCTTGAAAGGCTTGCTAAGAATACATATTTTTGCTATCTATATGGGTATCCGGATTCTTCCAAATTCCTATACATCTTCATGATCAAGACAAGACCACTTTTATATGACCGTATGGGACCTTTGCTTACAAAAGAATGTCGTTTTGTCTTTGTAACGTTCCCGCTACTTTCCAACATTGTATGATGACTATCTTTTCAGATTTGATTGAAAACATAATAGAAATTTTTATGGATGATTTTTCTGTGTATGGAACTGACTTCGACACATGTTTGTGTAATCTCTCTAGAGTTTTATGGAGATGTGAGGAAGTTAATTTGGTCCTAAATTGGGAGAAATGTCATTTCATGGTTAAAGAAGGTATTGTTTTGGGTCATAAGATTTCTTAATGAAGAATTGAAGTTGATAAGGAGAAAGATGAAGTAATTGAGAATTTTCCTCCACTGATAACTGTAAAATGGGTAAGGAGTTTTTTAGGACATGTAGGATTCAACCGACACTTCATAAAATATTTCTCCAAGATTTCCAAACCATTGACCAATTTGTTACTAAAGGATGTTGAATTTATTTTGATCAAAATTATCTTGATTCTTTTGGCAAGATAAGAAGAGCTTTCACTAAAAAATAGTGATTTAGGGAAAAAAAAATAGCGATGAAATATTTTGTCCCAAATTTGTAATAAATTTTGTAACAAAAATATAAATCTTCGCTAATTAGCAATGAAATTAGAAACAAAAGAATTTTGTTGCAAATTTGCAAAAAAAAAAATTTCATCGCAAAATTCGTTGTAGTTTGCCAACGAAATTCAATATTAGTCGCAAATTCTGTGACAAATATTGAATTCGTTAGAGAATTTGTGACGAATTCATTATTCATTGCAAAATTTGCGATAAATTCAAAACTCGTCATACAATTTGCAATGAATATTGAATTCGGTGTATTTTTTTAAAAATATTTAAATGTTCATTTATTTTGATTTTTTTAACTTTTTGTGATTTTGCAACGAATCCAAGGATTGGTCACAGAACCAATTTTTTTTAAAAAAATCAAAATAAATAGAAATAATTCATATAAAATATACTAAATTAAAAATATTCAAATATTAGAAAAAGTAAATACCAAATAAGGTTGTTGTTAATGCAACATAATTAGACTTGGACAAACTATAGAGCTTTAAACTTGGAGTTCTAGCTATGTTAATTTGCAAAGGTGTTATCATTTTCCCCAAATTAGAAATAATATATTATTTAAAATAATTAGGAAAGGGGTTATCCTTTTCCCCAAAAGTATATGTGCCATAGATACGGACGATACTCTCTAGTGAGAATCTTCAATACAACTTGGTATGAGTCCACAAAACTCAAAAACAAAACATGACCACGCAGTGTAATATGACTATAATACCCTACCAGGATAATCACAACCATGCAATGTATATGAATATAATACCCTACTCGGGTATTCACAATCATGCAGTGTAAATGAATATAATACCATACCCGGGTATTCACAACAATGTAGTATAATATAAAATCCACTAAAATAGAGAATAACAAGGGGGTCCACCCACACATAAAATCCAAATAATCGACTACAAGGCATCTTGACTAAGCACTTTGAATACACAACCGACGAAATATAAATAATTAGATACAACTTAATATAATGCCAATAAAAGCAAGGGTTGTGAAACAAAACGACCATAATTCGTAGCTTGATGCGAGTGGGACAACACAGGAAGATATCCTCCAAAAGACTCAATCAACATATACATGCTAACTTGAAAACAATAATGAAAGCAAGGGTGGTGAGTACAAAAGAAATGCTTAGTGGATATAAGAAGATAGTGCATGAACAATAAAGTATACAGGAATCCAAAGGTATACATTCTCAAAAAAAGAATATACTCACCATCAAATGATGACACCCGTATGCCACTACTACACAAGCACCTTACTCTACTGCACATAGTATCGTGAGTAGTGCCAGTAACAAGGAACATGGGTACAACATCTCACATGCATATACCCTCAATAATAAATATAAGTATTGCATCTCATATGCATATATCGGTACAAGTATCAAAAATTAGGGTCTCGTATGTAGGAGCAATGCTCCACCATAGGGTATACAAATGACTAAGACACCCAGCTCATCAACTGTGGACTGTGGGAGAAACGCTCTACCACGATACTCATGGGTAGTCTGAAAATGTCAGGGTACCTGTCTGGGGAGAAATTCTCTACCACGAATGGCCTCATGGGCAGATAGGAGGTAGCTATCTAGCTATGAGCTACGGAAGAAACTCTCTACCATGTATGACCTCGTGGACATGCAGGGTATAACAACCCTGATAGTAGCATGACTACAACTAACTCACACCCAAAGGGAGCCCTGATCGATAGCCCATGTATCTCCGTGATGCTATGACTAGCTCACACCCGAAGGGAGCCCTGGTCGCTAGCATACATGCATCACCGATGCTACGACTAACTCACACCCGAAGAGAGCCTTGGTCGCTAGCATACATGCATCACCGATGCTACGATTAGCTCACACCCGAAGGGAGCCCTGGTCGCTTGCATACATGCATCATCGATGCTATGACTAGCTCATACCCGAAGGGAGCCCTGGTCGCTAGCATATATGCAACATCGAGATGAGTAGAATACAACTAATCCTACCATAGTGCAAGTCTATATATGCAATGTACATCATCACAATAATCAAGACGGATCAACTATAATCCACGACACACACATGATTATAACGAACAATTAGAGATGCGATAATATATTATATCTCTTAGAGTACACGTCACATACATGTTCATACCTACAATCATGACATACAACACATGTTACATGATTAATGGCACATGCCACACCTGTGTCAACCACACAATCAAGAATATGATAAAAAGGCTACATCTACATTTGGTACATATCACACACGTGTCCATATCTATACTACATGGTATAAATGAAACAAAGACTCACATATAAATATAAATGCATGTCACCCACGTGTCTATCAACTACATGTACATAGCATGTTTCTAAGGTACACACCCTACACATGATCACTACAAGATATAAAATTAACAGAGACTGCATGTGAATAAAATAGATCATCACAAAGTGCAAGCATATAAGGATCAAACTCAAGTAAAAATACAACTAGAGAAAGGTAAATTCAACCACCTATTCAACATATTATATCATGCACCAAGATCAATAATTGAAATAGAAGCAAAGGAAGGAATACCCGACTCCACAAGTAGCTCGTGTTGAATGTCCCCAAGTCCAAATACTTATTTTGAATCAGATTTCTACATTTATAGAACACAAAATATAGTAACACTCCACCATAAATTGAGTAACAATATATAATCCTAATCTGATTAAGAAACATCGATTAGTTCAATCCATAAGATTAGTCATCTACTATATTTATTTTTAAATCATTCCTCCACCCATCTTTAACCATGTTATGTACAACTAAACATAAAAACTATGAAGGAGACATATACATTGGTTACCATTCTACATCATCCAATAAATCTATAATTCACTTTTTTAAATCATAATCCCTAATTAGTAGTGTAATTAACTCACGGTTATCATGCTAAGTTTCATTGAAAGAACTTGATCCTTTCACCTCTCCATCAATTAGAAATACATCGATCTGAATCACCAATCACCCACCCTTATCGATTGTAGTGGTGATTGCCGACTGCCCTAGGATGGCCAGAATCGTTCCAATCTGTACCAAAATGGTCGGAACAGTACTCCCTCACTCCAATCATCCCAAAACCGAAACTCACATCACTAGTAACTCAACTATACCATTAACCACATATTTAATCCATCTTAGTCAACAACCATATTCAAATTTCAGAATAACCAATTTACTTACACAAACTTAAGTAGGGAAAATTCATTGCCCTATATCTCCTTCTTCTTTGTTGATGGCTCACTATGGCCGACTGATGAGGGAACCGAGTGGACAATTGAAGCTATGGTGTCGTCCAGAGCTAATCTAGGGTTTGCCTGATGCTACTTCGCCATATCAACAGAGACCCAAACCGACCGGTGTTGCTGATGACCGGAGTAAGAAAATCAATTGACCGAGAAAAGTTGAATCCATAAAACCAATTACCGAACAAAGAATGATCCATGGCTTACCCTAGTTTTTGACCTCCTACTATGGTAATATGGAGAGAAGACGATCGTGGCTTGTCGGTGGCAGGGGGTCGGCGAAAAGAGAGTCAGTGATAGAAGAGGCTAGAGCGGTGGAGCTAAGGAGAAGGTGGCTCCTCTCTAATAGACCTAGCCATGGTCAATGACACCTCAACCATATGTTTAATTAAGTCAATCAACTCCCATTTAATTGGTATTTCAAATAGGCCTTATAAAAGCCTATTATTTATTTCCTCGTGAACTTGTCATTTTAGCTCGGTTTAAATTCAAAAAAAATCTAAAAATTCTTTGGAAATTCTATAAATTTATTTCTCTGTTAGTGCTCATTATTTAGCTATTTTTATTTATCGTATCTAACACAAGAACACTTAGATATGACAAACAAATCGCTCAAAGAATATGCAGCACGCAAGGGGCCTCAAATCTAGTATCACCAGACCTACTATTGAGGCCAATAATTTTAAAATCAAGCCGGTGGTAATTTTCATGCTATAATAAATAAATATGGGGGTGGACCCAATGAAGATCATAATCAACACTTGGAGACGTTCTATGAGATCTGTAGTACCATGAAGATGAATGGAGTAGCAGCAGAGGCCATAAGATTACTATTGTTTGGATTCTCACTGAGAGATAGAGCCAAAACATGGTTAAATTCCCTACCTCCAAATAGCATTACATCTTGGGAACAATGTGAACAAGCATTCTTGCAAAAATTCTTTCCTCCAAGCATGACAACAAATATGAGGAATTTAATAGCTACCTTTAGACAACATGATGAGAAATCTCTTTATAAAGCATGGGATTGTTTCAAAGGACTTCTAAGACAATGCCCCCATCACGGACTAGAAAAGTGGCTAATTATCCACACTTTCTACAACGAAATCAACTATCATACTAAGGTCTCTTTGGATTCCACAACAGGTAGAGCTTTGATGAATAAGAGCCTAGATGAAGCAGAAAAAATAATAGAAAGTGTGGCTATGAATCATCATCAATGGATATCAGAAAGAAGTAACCCAATTAAAATTCCGGGAATACAAGGGGTTAATACTTTGGATTTAATCTTTGCAAAGATGGATTCCCTTACAAAAAAATTTGAAGTTATGAGCACCAATCAAGAAAATGCAATCAGTGCAAGCTGTGAAATATGTGGTGAAATAGAGCATGCAAAGGAAACTTATCCACTTAGAGCCATAACTGCATAATTAGCTTAAATGGAACAAGTAGATGCAATTGGGAATTTCAACTCAAGACCATTCAACCCATATTCCAACACATACAACTCTTGATGGAGAAATTACCCAAATTTCTCCTATTGCAACAATAATCAAGAGAAAATGGAGCAGATGTCAAATTCTCAGCAGACTTCACAACTCTCACGCTTGGAGAAGTTAATTGAGGAAATGTATGCCGATCAATTAGAAATGAAAGATGATATCAAAAATCTATGGATAATGTTGAAAATTATTTAAAGGTTCTTAATAATCAAGTGGAACAAATAGCTACAACTTCCTCAAGACAACAAGGGTCATTCCTAGGAAAATTAAAGAATAATCTAGTTGAGCATTATAATGCCATTGAGTTAAGAAGCGGACAGACCTTGGGGCTACCCCAAGTGACCGCTACATCTAAAGGGATCGGGAGTACACCAATCGGAGAGTCAACTCCTTCTACAAATCATGAGCACATCCAAGAAGAAGTTGAGAACGACAACCCAATTGAGGCTAGCCCACAGGGTAGAATTGTACCACCGGTACCCTTCCCTCAACGGATTATAAATGCAAAAAGGGATGAAGAATTCAACCATTTTTTTAAGAAGATCAACGAAATATGCATTAAGATTCCACTTGTAGATGCCCTGCAACAAATGCCCACATTTGCCAAGTTTATGAGGAACATTCTTTCATTAAGACGCAAGAAAGATGGCGGTGAAACAATAG
>JBBUKS010300339.1:0-20743 GCA_038050645.1 Hedychium gardnerianum
AACTGCCCGGACTTTGTTATTTTAAGTTGACATTTGATATAAAATTTAAGTTGACTAATTTTAAGAAATGGAAATTTTATGTTGACTAATTTCGTAGCGGATGGTTTATTCATAGCATTCATTAAAAAAAATTATTTATTAATTTATTAAAATTAAAATTTATTTTTTTAAATATTTGATAAATTAAAAAGACATTCTATCATTATATTATTATCTCAATTATCTAGGGGCTAATTCTTTATGATGGTTAGTGCGGAATAGTAGAGTATCATTCATGGCGTAGCGTAGTGTAGTATCGCATGCACTCACTTCACTTAGGCTTAATTGTGTTTGTTTATTGTTTAGTGCAATATCGTATCTTTAATTTAATTACTCTGAATAATGAATAATAAAAGGATGAATCATATCTACGGATAGATACGGATTTATATATATATATATAATTTATATATTTAATTCTTTAAATTAATTAAGTTTTAAATAATCCATTTGATTTTATAAAAAATTCTATTAATTTAGGAAATATTTATAGAGATTTATTAAGTAATCAATATTTTTAAATTTGTGATCCCATTTATAGTACTCCACTTATAGTAAATTATAATTAAAATTTTACTCTTAGATATTGTAATGGTTAGGACCTTCAATAAATAATCAAGAAATTTAAGATTCGAATTTCAGTTATGATATATCATAAGAAATTTTTTTTCTCTAATAAAAAGTGGGCCTAAGAATACTGGTCATTTAAATGAGCCTCCATTAGTATTTCCTGATTTATTCCGGTAATCGATAAAAAAAATTTATGAAATCGGATCGATCATCAGGATTAATTAGTGAGACTAACTGAATTTTTTTTTTTTTTAATATAATTAAAATTTAAATTTTAAATGTCTGATTATTCATTTAGAAAATTTAAGCATTGTATCCTAATATAGTGGCAAAAGATGAAATGTTTATTTTTAGCGTTTTCGTGAGTCCGTCTCAAGATTAACATAGAGGAGATAAATCATGAAAATTAATTTAATTAACTCGAATAATATTGATCAGTGTATAGATTATTATAAAATTTCATGTATTAATGGAAAGACATGTATCTAACATATTTATTATGAAAAAAGAGGAAGAGAGAATGTATGTTATCTGTCTTTAGTTTACTATACTAATTGGAATTGAAAGAGAACATTCTGCTTGACGCCAATGGGCTTGCAGTGGAATTGAAACAGAATGTATATGTTCTGTTTATTTCTAAGTGTAGATTAGGAAGGAAAGGAATTTAAGTTGAAAAAAAAAATCTTTAATAATAAAAAAAAATCAAAAAATGATCCGTGAAAAGAAAATTAGTTCTGCTTGTTTATTATTTGATAATAGATAAATAGCGGAAAGGATGAATAATTTATTTTTTTTATGAAATAAATACTTAAAAAAAAATTATGCGAAAAACTTTCTTTGATTTTTATTTTCGGTTAAGGTTGCCCGTGGCCGGGGGTGAACATGTGGTCGTGGCCGCTAGCTCAATGATCTTGCAAGCAAGCTGCTAGCTCGTGGCTATGCAACTTGTGGCTTGCTTGCGGTCATAGCCGATGGGTTCATGAGTAGGTCATGAGCTTGCAATTGAGTAGCTAGTGAGTTGTGAGTAGGTCGTGAGCTTCTGGCCAAGCAGTCGGTGGGCTCGCAAGTAGGTTATCATGAGCTCAAGGTAGAATAGTCGATAGACTCACGAGTAAACCGCAAGCTAACGGGTGGCCATTGGACTCATAAGTAAGCGATAGTGAGCAATGCTTAAAAGAAAAAAGACGGACGAAAAAGGAGGGTTGAGAATTTAGGAATTAGAATGAAGGAAAATATCCTCCCGATTGATATTGAACAAATAGATCGACAATTCATCCTTTAATTAATCCCGCATCTAGTAAACAATAGACTCCTATGCAATTCATCTTTCGAAGTAAATTAACTAAATCCAATTTGAAACTCTGCCTATTTTGCCACTGTAAATTCCCTCCAAGTAAACAGGATTCTAAATATCTAAATTGGCTTCTTCCAAAAATAGAAATATCCTCATTAATTTTGAAAATAAATTTTAAAAATCATTATTTTAAAAAAAAAATCTCCAAAATTCTTCCACAAAATAATTAAAAGCTTCCTTGCCATCCACAACAAGTAATAAATATTCCATTTTTCTTCCCAAAATTCCCCTCATAAAACAAAAAAAAATGTCCTTTTCCTCCTTTTTTTCCACATGAATTCTCTACTCAACTTGGACCTAATAAAATGAACTTGTTGCTAATTAATCTAATTTATTGGGGTAATTTTCAAAATGCACCCAATGGTTAATCCACTTTCTAAAATATGCTTTAATGTTTGATTAATATCTATATGCCCCCTTTTAAATTAGGCATTTGCAAATAAGAACGTTAGGAGGTGTTTTTAAATATTATTAAACTTTGGGTGGATTTGATAATGAAATAAAAATCTAAGGAGGTGAATGATAATTATTGAACTTAGGAGCCTTTTTGAAAAAAATCTACTAAGTTAAATTATAAAAAAGCAAGTGAAGAACTCATTCCCCCTCCATCCATTTGGTCATCTCCTCTTTTTCTCGATTTTTAGTCACCATCACGAAGATGAAACTTCTCGACAAATTGGCCGTGGACTAACTAACCATAATGAGCCATTGCTTTCTAAGCCCCGATCGAGTGAAGATTACATCGACAAGATTATAGAGTAGGTCAACGGTTCAACTAGTTCATTAACACAATGGTCCACACACAATCTTCTTATCCTATTTGAATTGAGTGAAAAACAAACTTTTAAGCATAAAAATATAAGGAGGTGATTGATGATTATTGAACTTTAGGAGCCTTTTTGAAAAAAGCTACTAAATTAAATTATAAAACTATTTTGAAAAAGCTATTAAATAAAGGTGTATTTTGAAAGATTACTCTAAATTATAAAGAAGAAAATCAAGCACACCAACAAATTAAAGAAGCAAGTCAAGAACTCAATATTCCCCCTTCATCCATTTGGTCATCTTCTCTTTTTCTTAGTTTTTAGTCACCATCCACGAAGATGAAGCTTCCCGGCAAATTGGCTGTCGACTAACTAACCACAATGAGCCGTTGTTTTCTGAGCCTCTAGCGCGTGAAGGTTACATCGACAAGATTACGGGATAGGTCAACGGTTCAACTAGTTCATTAACACAATGGTCCCACACACGAATCTTCTTATCCTCTTTGAATTGAGTGAGTTCATGAAATCACAAGAAGCAATCTATCGATATTTGATTTTGTTATCATTTGTAGTAGTTTTCTCTTTTGCGAGTATCGATTCTCTATGCCCCTTTATGGATGAATTGGGTTGCTTTTTACGTTTAGAACTTCCATATATGACATATATCGTTGTCATAAGGAAATTTACGATAACTTTTCTAAAAGTAATTAGTCGAGTCAAACGAATTGATTTGATTTTCAAAAGCATCTTTAAGAATAATGACACTAATAGTGTACAAGAACATGATACAAAAAGTAAAATATAGTTAAAAGAAAACAAGATAGGGCGGAGAAGGTTAGAAGGTAGAGTGTCATAGGGGCTACCCCACTTGAGAGTAGTGAAGAGAGTGATAGTGACGGTGACGAATGGAAGATGACATCCAATACTTGTATCACGAATGATGCCCTTAGTTCGAGGGATCTATTTGTTTGCTTTGTGCGTGCGTTTGAGATAAGACAATGATCGTGTATGTCTTACACTATCGAATAAAAGTTTGTAAAGCACCATAACTTGTTCATTAATCGATCGGTTGTGCTTTAGATCATTGGTTCTCCTCCTCTCTTCTCGAGCTCCCTTAAACAAAACTCAAAACCCCGAAGTAAACATGGCATCATCTATACAAATGACACCATAAGTTCAATCGTTAGGTTATCATTCAACCAATCAATATGTTCTTAGGTCCCTACATTGTTTGTATGCCGCTATGCGATGTGATTTCGTTAAGATTATCATACGACAATCGACATGAGATGTCGGTTGGCTTGGTAGCCAATGTGGGGTTTCCACACTATGTAATCAATCACTAATAGTTGGTACAATGTTATAATTGAAAGAATATTTATGCATAATTAATCGTGATTAAGTTTTGCTTATATTTATCCTAAATATCGCTTTTTTAGTTATATAGTTACACTTAGTTCGTGTGTTAGGTATGAAGTTAGATACTCTACTTATTGAATTTGAGTAGAGCTCGAATATTTATATAATATATAGACAAAATGTGTGTTTATTTATAGATTTGTTCTATATGAAAAATAATTAATTTAATAATATTTAATCAAAAATAATTTATACATAAATAATTAAAATTATTATTTTTAATTATTAGTAAAGTTAATGAAAACAGAAAGCTTTGGTCAACAAGACATGTGATAAAAGAAAACTCTAAGGATGTATTTAGTTGGGGGTTATTTTTAATAATTTTGATTATCCATTTAAGGTTATCAATAAAAAATTTATTTGGTTTAGGTAATCGATGATTTTCGAGTAATGATTCATATCCGACACGTCAGCAAAAGGGACATGTAATCCAGAATCGAAAAACCTTAAAAAAATAAGATTTTTGTTAATTCCGGAATTAACAAAAAATTTATATTTTATTCCACGTAACCTTAATTATGTGATTACTTGGTAATCACATAATTAAATTTTTATATAATAACTTGAATCAAATACACTCTAGAGATTTAGCTTTAAATTAAGATATATTTTTTCACAAAATTTTAGTGAGATAAATAAAAATACATTAAAATTATGTAATTATTTTTTCTATAAATATTTTATTAGAATAAACACGAGAATACATTTTTCATCAACACACCAAATATGCTAAACCCAAAAAAAAAAACCCTCCCAAAGCACTTGTGATTTGTGAACCTTCGAAACACTCGTTTGAAAGTACTCGAAAACCTCTAAAAGCACTTGTGAACTTTCAAAACACTCGACAATAAATTATTAATGAGGTAAATTAGGTTTTAGATGTTGAAGAAATATATTTTAATGGGCTAAATAAATAATTTACATAGATAATAAATTTTTGTTAGAGCCCAAAATAACATCTCATCAAGTCTTTACGGAATAGATTGATACTAATACATGAGGTGTTGCTATTATTAAATTGGAGGATTTAATAATAAATTATTAATGAGATGAATTGAGGATGTTGAAGGTATATATTTTAATAGGTTAAATAAAAAATTTATATATAAAAAAAAAATCTGCACTAGAACCTAAAATAAAAGTCATGCTACCAAATTTTCACGAGATAAATTGATGATTAGTGCATCAGACATTGTCATTATAAAATTTGAGGTTAAATCTTAACTAGTAGTTAGGTTCTTATCCTTCCTCATGTATTAATTACTGTTCAAGCTAGTAAATTAGTTCTCATGATTTATCTTCTCCGTATTAATCCTGAAACGAACTGACAAGAGACACTAAAAACGAACGTTTCGTCTTTTATCACGATAATCACCCCACCAAACATGTTAAACCCAAAAAGAACCTCCAAAAGCACTTGTGGTCCTTCAAAACACTAGTACGAAAGCACTCAAAAACCTAAAAACACTTGAAAGCACCCATTTGAGAGCACTCGACGACAGGAGCCGAGTCATGCTTTAGCCCGGATTCCTTTTAGGATTTTGAGAAAAAGTTTATATATTTTTTTTAAAAAAAAAATCTTACATTTAATTATTTAATTATTTTAGATTGAGGATTTTTTTTTCCCATGATAAAATTTTCGACCAATTAATTTCGTTAAATTATAATTTCTGACACTCGTAAATCTCCGAAAACATTCGCGAAACTCTTCTCTCCCCCTCACCCCCAAAAATACTCAAAATTCAAAACACACCCCTCAAACGGCTATAAAAAAAAGAAGCCCCCAGAGCTGTCCGCAACTCAACTTTGGAGAAACAGAGTCTGAGCAGTCCGAGCCAATGGAGAGCAGCAGCAGCAACTCCTTCCCCGTCCTCGACATGGCCAAGCTCGCCGCCGGCGACGAGCGCCCGCAGGCCATGGCCCTCCTCCGCGACGCCTGCGAGAACTGGGGCTTCTTCGAGGTCCGCCCACCGTCTTCCTCTTCTTCTTATAATTTCCCCCCCCAAAAACTTTACCGTCTCCGCCGTCGATCCATCATTTCAGCTAGTGAACCACGGCGTGTCCCTGGAGCTGATGGACGAGGTGGAGCGCCTCACCAAGGCGCACTACGTCGAGCGCCGGGAGGAGAAGTTCCGGGACTTCGCGCGCGAGGCGTTGGCGACGAAGAGGCCCGACGAGCTAGCCGAGGTCGACTGGGAGAGCACCTTCTTCCTCCGCCACCTCCCCGTCTCCGACGTCTCCGACGCCCCCGGCATGGACGACGACTACAAGTAAGAAAGCAAGCTGGTTCGCTGGCCACGCAACTGTTGGAGTTAACTGCGCTAAGGGGAACCGGTTGGTTGCAGGGCGGCGATGGGGGAGTTCGGGCGGGCGGTGGAGAAGCTGGCGGAGATGATGCTGGAGCTGATGGACGAGAACTTGGGGCTGGAGAAAGGGTACCTGAAGGCGGCGTTCCGGGGGTCGGAAGGGCGGCCGACGCTGGGGACGAAGGTGAGCAGCTACCCACCGTGCTCGCGGCCGGAGCTCGTGAAGGGGCTGAGGGCCCACACCGACGCCGGCGGGGTCATACTGCTGTTCCAGGACGACCGCGTCAGCGGGCTGCAGCTGCTCAAGGATGGCCGGTGGGTCGACGTGCCGCCGATGAAGCACGCCATCGTCGTCAACCTCGGCGACCAGCTCGAGGTCTACGTTTCTTATTTATTTATTTATTTTACGTTGAATCGGACCGGATTAATTAGACCAGACCAAACCAGACCGGAGATGAACTCCGGTCGGGTTTAAATAACCGGAAGAGGATTCAATTGGTAAAATTGATAACTAAGACCATCTTTGATCTCCATTTTTTATCGGTTCGATATGAAATATTGCAATTGGATTCAACACTCTAAATCCTTGAAGAATAAGAAATATGTTTCAAACGAGAATCGGGTTGATCGGTTCGGTCGGTTAAATGAAGAAACAATCAATCGAAAGAAAGTTAGTTATGTGAAAAGCACCAATGAGTTACTCATTATGTTGTTGTATGAATTCAGGTCATCACAAATGGCAAGTACAAGAGTGTGCTCCACCGAGTGGTGGCACAAACAGACGGGAACCGAATGTCGATTGCATCGTTCTACAACCCCGGTGCTGACGCGGTCATCTACCCGGCACCGGCTCTCATCAAGGCCAAAGAAGAAGAAGAAGAAGAGAAGGAAGCAAAGATGTATCCCAAATTTGTGTTCGAGGACTACATGAAGCTCTATATCAAGAAAAAGTTTGAGGCCAAGGAACCGAGATTCGAGGCCATGAAGGCCATGGAAACCCTAAATGCACATTCCATTTCCACTACTTAAGATTAGGGGAGATTAAGAATAATTTGGGCGATACTATGGTCATTTTAATTATGAAGTTTAGTTAAGAATGTCGTCTAAATTATGTATTATGTATAAGACAAGTAAGTGGTCGATGTCTAGTTGTAAAACTAATGATCAAAATAATAAAAGTGATGGCACTATGTGAGTAGCCTTTGGTCTATATTCTTCAAATTGATTTTGCTCACAAATTTTGTTTCATCGCGCGACTTCAATGTCTCGGCCATGATCTTGGGGATACTATGGAAGTATCGTGTGATTAGATTAAAGGTCGTGACTACAAACATGGCCACAACCAACTCTTTTTTAGTAGCAAGACAAATAAAGTTACACGAGGAGCACACGAAGAGAAGAGGCCATGGGTCATTTAACATGTATATTTCTATACCAAACTGATGAGTAAACACCTAGGCAGCACCGATTCTACTTCCTTTGTAACTCAAGCAACCAATCATCCAAGAATTTGTCTCTTCAATTACTTGATCTCTATCTTGGACGCTAGATCGCTCGTATGATCGTTGAGTGTTAACGGTGGAGCAACGATTCGGCAAATTAAAGCAAATGAAAGTTTAAATAGGCAAAATGAAAGTTTCCCGCATACTATTTGTATTTTTTTTAATTATTATTTTAAGTCACTAAATTAGGGAAATTATGATTGATTGGTTCATTTGTTAATCATACTAAATAAAAGGAAGAGTGACAATTTAGTGAAAAAGAAGAATGTCTTAATCATTTTGGACTTTGAAGAATTTTTGTTAAAAAAAATGTTGAATTTAGTGGCATAAGAAGCCAATGCAACATTATTATTACAACTTAAATAGAGGCTAATTATGATGAATTTAGAAAAATATAATTTTTTTTATATGTAATCTAAATGTCTAAGTCTTTGATCCGACTAATCTTGAAAGAGATAAGCGGCCTTCTCCTTCGCCCACCAATCTGAGAATGAAACTTTGACTATCAAGTTGTCCAAATATATCTTTATCGCCGCACCAAGACCATGCCCAAAGAGCATACTTTTGTAGTTGTGATGCAATTGCACATTGTGTAATGATCACAAGTAAAAAAAAAAGTGTGACATTTAGAGTATAAGTTACTTTTGTGTCGGATAGTTAAGGTTATTTTTGTACCGGAGAAGAGAAATAGTTAGCAAAAAAAATAAAATAGAGAAAAAAAATAATATTTTTATTTTTTGAATTGATTGCTTAAATGTTAAAAAAATGTTTAAAATTAAAAATCTATTAAACAATTTTTTCCATGTGAATAATGATGCTTTGGTTCTATTCGGGTAGCACGAAATAAGGTAAAGTTGAAGAAAAACTTCTCAAGTCACATTCTTTTGTCTCGCAACCTTTGCTCTAGAAAATAATAAACAAGAACATCTTTGAATAGACTTTCTATCCACTTTATGGTAAGAAACACTACTTTGAATTCCATTGCGACATGAAAGAATTATGCATTTAGTAACACCACCAACATGTTAAGTGGTGATTTTGTATACATAACCATGTTTGTGTCAACTTCTAAGAGAATATATTCCAAGGAAAAAATAAGTATAATTTTCCACAAGCATATATTTTATTACATCAAAAAAATATTTAGCCAACTCAAGTTGCATATATTAAACAGAGAATTATAAATGAATCGAACATTCATAAACAAACTTGATGTTTAACTTGATAAAAATTTATTTATGTTCAATCAATAAATACAAAATTAATTAAATGAATAAATTTGATAACTTGTTAAATTAAATGAACAAACTTGAACACATAATATATTCAATTCATTAATGTTCGTGAATAATGTCGGTGAATTATGTGCGTCAATAAACTTCTTATCAATATGCTAAATAAATAAAAATAATAATTAAAATAAATAAACAAATTTATATTATCAAACTCAATAACCAATAAATAAACTTAAAAGTAAAAAATTTCAAACAATCCAACAAACTTGAATTGAAAACTCGATAACATTTAAACAAAACAAGCTTAAACCAAACTTGAATCAAATTCAAGTTGTCCCCACAATATAGCCTAGTTGATACTCAAGTGGCAAAGTTGCTGTCGATTCATGTAGGATTCAGTCCCAAAGAATTAAATATCCTCCCACCTAGGAGGTTGCTCAATACATGATTTACCTCCCTTCATTTCGCTATAAAACCGACGATGAAGTATATTTGAGGTGAACAAAATTACCTTTTTGCTTCATTGAATCAAGTTCAAGTTTATAAAAACAAAAATCAAGTCATTTAACAACTTGATTTATTTTTGGCTTGATTTAATTTTGAGTCTGATCAAATAAACTTGAACATCATAAAACTTAGCTCAACTTAACTTATTTACGGCCCTAATTAAACACATGCCACCAAATTTGTTATTGCAAGTGGTAGAGACGTCGCAAAATCTCCTATGTAGACATCAATTTCCCATATTAAAACCTCTTACATAAGTACAAAAGTTACAATTGTCAATATAATTGTGACCTTTGATTGCTTTAGTTGGTGAGAACATTTGTCATTTAGATAACTCAAGGCATAAAACATGGATTTAGTACCATAATCATGCCGAACAAACACGACTTATGCACATAATCACATCATCTTGTCTCATAGAAAACATAGACGACTCTTATTTTCCATATGCTAGAAAACATTTTACAAGCAAAAAACATAAAGCTTGAGAGTATTAACATATGAATCAAAACCAAACTGAAATGATTTAAACAACAAACCTAATAAAATTTTAAGAAGTAAATAACAGTAAGAATTCATGATAATTAACACAGGCAAATAATAACAAAAACATAATTAACATACTAAACAATCTATCTGTTCAAACTGAAACCAAAGCAAGACAGACAAGTTAAGCTGGAAAGGCAAGTTCACGAGATTGAAGGCAATGTTTTACTTTGTGACTTTGGACCACAAAGAGACGAATGTGGTGGCTATGACACGACATGTGTTGATCGAATCGAATCATGCATTTGAGGGAGGTGGGGGACAATCCACCTGAGCAACCTCACTTGCTTTTATAAAGCTGCCTAAGAAGAAGCACAACAAGGCACAACAAGAAGGGGGGCCTCCTACACTTTCAACTACAAGACAAGAGAATTCATCAGCTCATAGACACTTTGTATGAATGAGGAAATGCACCAATACAATGAGTTTTTTCATGGGATGCATTCAATAATTTGCTAATTGATATTAGGATAAGGAGTATATTGCTTAAAATATAACAAAAGTAATACTAGTCAAGAATACAACAACAACAAATGTGTTTAATGATTCAAATCATGTATTGTCACTTTTAAGTTTTATCATTGTTAATCATGTTTCAACATTAATGTGTTTAAAATTATCTATGAAAACTAAACATCAATAATGATTTGATTTTATGTAACATTCAATGGAGAGGTAATATTCGTATAGGTAAACTTACCGATAATGATTGAAACCCCCAAGATGGATTCTCAACTTAAAAAGCCAAGAGGATGATATCTATCTTGATTCTCGAACACAAATGCACCAAGACAAAGTGTAAGGAAAGGGATGATGACAAGGGAAGAAAAGGAAGTAGTAGGGTTCTTCCATGTGCCTAAGCCAGGGATATGCCATGACATTTATGCTTCTTTTGCTATTTGCTTGCCATTTAGAAAAAGATAATTTGCAAGAATGAGAGAAGAACAAGAAAATCCTAGGATGTTCAACCCTGCTCATCTGATTTGAAACAAATAATGATCGTCTATCTTTGAATCACTCAGTTATCGGTTGAATCGACAGGTCAATCGAACAAACTGCACGACTACTCTAAAATGTTCCAGAATACTGACAAGCATGCTATTACAAACAAAAATAGATAATTTACCAAAACACACCCTTGATTTCTCAATCTTGATAAATTTTGACTTACCCTAGTGATAGCTTCAATAGTTCAATAATATTTTGGAAATCAAATTAGATGAGTGATACGAGTTCTTTTAGTCGGATTAACTTCTATCCCAACTTTCCTTGATTTTAATAGTCAGTAGACTAAGGAATGATTTTAGTAGTGCCTAGACAATAAGAGTTGATCAAACCCAACCATGAATCAAACAAAGGTAATGTGACCCGTGAATTGACATATCTAGTGTGTGATACAAGTTCTTTTAGTTTGATTAACTTCTGTTCGACCTCTCCATGATTTAATAGTCAAGTAGTGTTGTGAAAATAGAATCAATCGATGAGCTCAAATAAGGAATGGTTCAAGTCCTAACACAGAAAATAAGAATTGATCAAACTCAACCATGGATCAAATAAAGCTAATGTTGAGCATACTGATTGAAAAAATGCTTTTAGTTTTTTGAAAAATATTCTCAATATGTCATTCAATTAATCTTGTGAGTTGATTGGGCCAATTTGGTGAAACAACTGAAGTTGGTTGCCAAAATTAAATTAGACTTCAAGTTGCAATAAGGAAAGGTAAGAACAATACAAGTTTTGTGCCTTTGACCCAATAATGTAGATGCCAGTGGATGATGATATGATATATCTGTTGTCAAGAATCTCGCTGTATAATGTAATGCATGTACTTATCTGTAAATAGGACAAATAATATTCATGACTCCATGTTGTTGAAAAGATCTCCTATGGGGCGTGTTTACTTGAAAGGAGAAAAAAATGAAGGGAGAGAAGGTGAGGAAAAAGAAGTGGAAGAAGGGGAAGAGGAAGCCAAGGAGACAAAATGTTGTTTTATATTTATTTATACGTAAAAAAAAATAGATCGTATATTATAAAGAGTATATAGAGAAAGGAGATATAGGATTCCTTCAATTTTACAGTGGTCGATTTGACATAATGAAAAAGAGGGCTTTCTTTCCAAGTAAATCATGGGTGATATATAAATTTATACAATAGTTCACTGCTTGCATGCATCTCAAGTAAATCAACAGGTAAAACATGCTGTCTTTCCAAGAGAGTCAAAAGGCAAGAAGCAAGTGTGTTGAACATGAAGTGCTTGAAAAAAATGTAATGATATATAACCTTGTTAAAGAGTTTGAAAATGTCATTTCAGCCAAAGTTTAGCAGATAGAGAATGTAAAGTCTCATCAAGCCAGGACACCAACCTTCGTATAACCTCAGATTGCAAGATATGATCACCAAACCATCCTGAAACAACAGAAACGATATCTACACCAAGAAAGATCAAATGGTATTAAGAAACTTCTTGACCTGCTATAAAATTACAGAAGTATAGAACAGCAAACAAGAATTTGCAACACAAATTATCTGAAGACCTGTTTACTTGAATAGATAACTCAAGCAATGAATTGGCAGTGAGAAAAATCCAGCATCACTTGTTTCTTTGACAAATAATGAAGAGGGACAAATATTTGAAGCAATAAATTTAAGCATTCATCATTTGTAATTTATCCACCCAAAATCAGACCGAAAGCTGATTAATACTAGTTCAATGAGAGAATTAAAACTGTCTTCTCTATATTTTCAATTTACCATCTCTATCTGTGGAAAACAAGGCCATAGACTTGGTCTATAGGTGGAAAGATAGACAAGAGTTGGAAGAGAAACGTCACAAAATTACATATAAATTCAGCAATTAATCACTGCATATATATGTCGCCTTTTCTCCTTCCTCTAATGTTCCCCTCTTAGTTATCCATCGCAGTAAACCCATCCTTAATTTAACCAATGATTTTGCTCTCAATATAGATTTCCACTAGGATTTGCAACAATTGTTTATAAGAGATTCACCATCAATAATACAAATGCAAGCAACATTAGTCCCAACCACTTGAAGATGGCTACATCGATTTTATCAGCACACTAAGCGAGGCTATAACATTTGCAATATTCAGAGTTCTTAAATCACTTTTAATTACTTCAATTTTTATAGTTTGAAAAAGCTTATATCTTGAGACTAGCATTCAATACCTATGACCTAACAATAGTTACTAATAATTTTTATTATCTTCTACAAAGGAAAATTAGGATTATTGCACCTTTAAAAAGCAATCAAATGCTTCTTTTTTTTTTTAAAGAGTAATAGCAATTATAAGGCAAATGTATATTGTGGATTTGTATGCAAAGTAAATAGAACATTGGTCATCTTTGTTATTACTTCTCATTTGACTATGGTTACATAATTCTATTTACTAATAAAAACATTATGGAAATAGAATTGAATGATTGAAAAGCAATAGCAGATACTAAAAGCTATTGTTAAAGATCCAGAAACATTAATTCCACTATCATTGTGGTACATGATAAATTTTAGTTAATTGAGGAGATCAGGCATGCTAATAATCTTCCCCCAATAACATTCTGATAACATCATATTGAAATCGTCAACAAAAAAAAACTCAAATTACTTTGCATCCAAATACAATAACTGAAAGACAATTTCTATTGTAAACAGCTTCATATCAGCCGATGCGCAAAACTGAAAATTTTAATAACCCAATTCATATGATCAATAACCTAAATCCAGTTAGCTTATCCAACATCAAGAAATCCTAATAGAAATTTTAGTCATCCTACAATTGATGATGCAGATTCAAAAGATCAAATAAAAAAAGTTTAGAGCTGCATTTGCCTTTAGAAGCATGAAACAAAGATGAATACAAATTGTGTAATATTTCAGAATGAGTCTTTTGAAGCAGAGAATTTCAATGATCTTTTCAAAATCAATAACTCTACTTCATTATCACTAGAATATAGAATCATGTTATTAAGTTTATAAGATGTCACGAAGCTATACTGATACATATAAATATTAGCATTTCAGTTGCATTTTCAAATCAAGTTATTTAATATCTGAAACTTGAGATCCACCATATCAGAACCCAGATCATCAAAGAAATAACTTAGCCATTATCTCAATTACTTGTACTCCCGCTTAAAGGAAAACGATAAAAAGAAAATTGAGTAAAAGGATCATTTCATATTGATGCGATGAATTTCTGGCAACTTTTAGCAATGTAGTATATTGCTTTAAGCACAAAAAATCTAAACTATTACTAATAATCTATAACAACCATGGATGGCCAAAAGTGATTTGAATGTTTGAATAGTTTTACTAGTAAATATTGCATCATTATAATATTCTGTTTATTTTCTAATCTGTAACATCTGGCTAAAAGCTGGGTGCTCTGAGGAGATAGATTTTCACACGCAATAATATCAAACAAAAGACCATTAATCAGAAAGAACTGCATCTACTCATAAGGCTAAGGAGATAACTGTGATTAGGCAGAAATGCAAACATCAATAGGTTCATTCAGTAATCACAGATTTTTGTCTCAGCGAAAAAGGAGGTTCATTTAGATTTAAAACTTCTTTAGAGATACATACCTCATTGAAAAGAGCAGCAGGATACTTGCTCCAATAAAAAGTCAACAATACCACATCATCCACTAAGATGGTTCCCAGAATGTTAAGTTAGACTTTTGCCCAAGATAAACAGATATTCCAAATTGATTTTAACATTTTGATCAACAACCAAGCCCTACAAATGACAATTTTCCAGCATATGTTTATCCACATCCTTGGAATTTGCTTCAGGTATTGCATTACTTGAAATTGTAATTTTCTTTTCATTGCAGTCTGCTTCAGTTTCATTGGACGCATGTTTCTTAAGAACTGTAGATATGTCCCCTTCAGCAGCTCCGGCTAGCTTGAATCTTTCAACAGCAGCATCTAGATTCTTTTTCCAGTCGCCAAAACCAAGCTTAAATTCAACTTGGGAACGTTCAAAGAGCATGTTGCCCCAAAACAGATGTATCTGAGATCTCATTGCTGCCGCCTGCTCTGCAGCCTCCTCAGTTGATAACTCCCCTTGGCCATCTGCAGCTCTTTGCTTCTTTCTCTTCTTCAACAAGTCATCCTCCTTGCTTTTTCCAGGGTCTTTAAGCTCATTTATTCTCTGCTGTTCCACCTTCTCCCACATCTCAGTAGCAGCATTCATCTTTTCCTCTGCCCCATCAAAAAGTCTGATTGTCTCTGAAGAATCCCAAGTTGATAGATCCAGCTTCTTAGCCAGTGCAAAGGACCAATGGAGCTTTGCTGTTTCAAATTCCTGTTGCCCTAAGGCAAGTAAACCTTCATAAAAGTCGGGCTTGATTCTAAGTGCTTCTTCATATTTTTTCCCAGCAAGAGCATATCGCTCACTGACCCAGTCATAAGCAGTTTGAAGCTGTGCAGCCATGACATCTTCAGGTGCAGACTCATCCAGAGGGATGCGTTTCCTTGCAGCACACATATGTACGTTTCCCCAATTGAAGAAGGATAAGGCCGCCACTTCCTGAAACTTAGCAGCAGCCATGTCAAACAGGCCTTGAGCTTCCTCTCCAGTCACCGTCTCCTCAAGTGCCTCAGAGCACAACTCCATTCCAAGCTCATGCAAGTCTAAATGTGCTTCAGGGTCAATCCCTATTTGATTCCTAAACAGCTGAGCAAATTCATACAACCAATCATCAATCTCAACTTCCTTACACTCGGGATGGTCACATCCTTTGTGTGACACTCCAATCTTATCTTTTGCAACTTCTTCAGCCTCTGAACCCATCTTTATGACCTCATTGTTCACTGTTTCTTCCATGGAATCCTCATTAACTGAATCTGAAACACACTGATCAATGTTCAACCCTTCCTCCTCCAGAAGCTTCTCCTCTTCTTCAGGCACCTGAGGCTCCTGCTCAGGGATCACCTCCACAATGTGTAACCGCAATAGCTGCAGTTTATCATCCTTATCAACTCCAGAGCCTTCTTTTACTTCTTTTTTATTGAGCTCGTCAACAAAAGATTCCGCTAATCTTAACTCTGTGGTGCTGGTCACAGTTATAAGATCTCCGTCAGCATCCTTGTACTTGATCAGCACAGACTTGGACGAAGGATATCTATTGGCCACTATTTCCCTTAGAGCTTTGAAAGTGCAATTTGCCTGCATTTGGGCAAGCCTGATATCATGGTCATACACGAGCTTCAATGGCCTCCAACGGATCACTGCTGCTTCTAGAGAAGTCTCCTTTTTGGCACTTTGCCGTGAACTGCCTCTAGGTGACACAACTTGTGATGATTGGGAAGAGGCCTCGCCATTAGAAGGCTTAAAAGGAACCAGTCGAAAGGGTTTCATCTGGGGGCCGTTAGAAAGAGACGGTAAGCTAGTGCAATTATCGTTTTGAAAAGGAACGGTTGGCTTATTTGCACTAAGTGAAGGCTGCGATGGCGTGGATGCCTTTTTTGGGCGGGCAGGAAGGCAAGGGCCGAGACCGGAGACGGGAATGCCAACCTGAACGGCAGAGGCACCTAGGGCCGCAGGAGAGGGTCGACTTCCGGGATCGGATGGAGCAGCCGGAGCGACAGCAGCGCGGAGGCGGCTAGCGAGGTCGAGAGCGTCCGGATGGGAGGAGTCCTGCGCGAGCAGCGCGTGGACGTCCTCGAGGGCGAGATCGTACCTGCAGAGGGCCTCGAGGGCCCGGGCGCGGCGGAGCAGAGCACGCGGGAAGCCCGGCTGAGCCTGCAGCGCGAGCGAGCACTCCGCCGCGACAGCCTCGTGGTCGACAGGCCGCATCTGCATGAGGCAGGCAGCGCGGTTGCTGTGGAAGACGGCGCGGTCCGGGTGGCCGCGCGGGGTGAGCTTGAGAGCGATCTCGTACTGTCCCAAAGCGCCGCCGTAGTCCTTCGCCTGGAACAGCCGGTTGCCCACTTCCTTAAGCTCGTGGGCGCGCTTCAATAGGAGGGACACGTCCACCTCCACGACGCCGTTGCTCGGCGTCAGAGGAGGGCGCTGCGACGGCGACGGCGACGGCGACGGCGGCGGCGACGAGGCGGCGGCAGGGGCACCTGAGGCAGCAGGCGCCGCCGATGCAGGGGGCGCCCGGGATCCCTTCTTCTTCTTCTTCTGGTCGCCGGACTTTCCCATTCCCGCGAAATGAGAAGCTAGGGTTTTAAGGATGAGCCGATGAGATTGTATTTGGGATTTGGGGACGACGCGATGATCGCGTATAGAGACAGAGGTATATATAGAGAGAGAGGCGGAAGACCTACCAATCGAAGTCAAAAGAGATCGACCAGAAGGAGACGCACACGGATGCAGCCGTGAGAGTGTGCGTGGGTCAGTCATTCCACAAATGGTCGGCACTGGGCTTGGGTTTGAGCTTCGGCCGGATCCAAAACACTTGGTTCGAGTAAATTTAACCGCTCACACCGTTTCATTTATTATTTTAAAAGAAAAATATAAATAAAAACCAAATTGGATTAAATTGTGATTTAATTTAATTTGAAACCATCAAATAATAATATATCAATAGATCAAAAGCTATTTTTCAATCTCGAGGTAATGGTACAACGAAAAGTCGAAAAGTGTCTTTTTAATTTTTTAAATATTTAAACTCTGATATCAATTTTTACGGAATTGTTATTATTTTATTATTATTATTTATTATTATTATGTAATTGTAAATAGTGAATGTGAACAGTAGTCATGAGATAGTCATCGTGAATCGTAATTATGAACCGTGAATAAAAGTACTTTCATTTTTAGTTATTATTCTCTAATGCGCCTCACTGGTAAGAGTCTCACATTCAGACCGTTGTCCTAACTATATTCAGGATTTATTACCCGGAAGTAAACCTTACTTAGCCTGCACAGGACTTACTCGGTTGATGAATCTGTTTATCCCTTACAGTTACTGTTTAGAACAAGAAAAGGACTGAGAAGAACTTTTTCCAAATAACAAGACAGCTCCTTTGATACCAAAGTTTTAGTGCATCACAAAAAAGATTTTATTAGTATGTGCAAAAATACTTTAACCAGTACATACAAATCATACTTAGGGATTTGGAAGAAATAACTTAACAGTACGTTGCAGAAAGAAATTACATGTACACAAATATACTTATAGACTAGAAAAGAAAAACTTACTGGAACACTTGAACTCTAAAACACACTTGAGCGCTTGTTACTTGCTGGAAGGGGATTTTTATAGCGGAGAGTGGAGGGTTCCTTTGTGGAGAAGGAAAGATGAGCAGAATTGTAGTGGAGAAAAAAAAGAGGGGCCTGGAAGTAGTGAAGGTGGTTGTTGTGACAACGGGAGCTTAAAGAGAGAGTAATGGAGGGGACGAGCTGTGTTGTTGTGACAATTGGAGATTAAAGAGAGAGTAAAGGAGGGGACGAATTAGTTGTCTTGACAGAAAGGACTCAGTAGAGGACCCATAGTGGAGTCTGATGTCATGGCTGACGTAAAGTAATGGCTCTATCATATTTTCTAAGTTCTGTTCACCAACTGAGTCTAATGACGGGGCTCTGGAGTTGGTGGCTGGGGTTGCTGTGTTGAGGGCACGTCTGTAAGTCATTGCTGATCTTGTTGAGCTGGCCAGTTTCTTGTTTGTCCATCGCTCTGCTTTCTTTTGGTAATATTGAAAAAGGATTGTATGTTGAGTAGAGAAAATAAATGGAAAAATTCTGGTTCCCATGTGTTTTGGCCAAAAAAATCTTCTTGGTGTAAGTTTCATCAACTAGGGCGTAAATCTCCGGATCTTCATGTTGATCCCAGAACTAGTTATTTCCTTGAACAGAAGCTCTTCAATGTTTAAGTTGATCTACTGGTGTTGAATTTGTATCCCACTCTAGGTCAGGATCAGAATGATATTTCTCGAGTTCGACTTGAAGACCATTTATGTCATGAACATCTATTTTGACTAAATGTCTAGCTGGTTCTATCTTCAAATTTAACCATTTTAGTGTGGAGCTTTCAAAATTACAGACCACATATGTTTCTTCTTCCTCAAGTGCTTAGGCTATTATGTTTCCCAACTTCTTTCGGAAGTCTGTAACTAAGTCTAGGTCATGTACCCAGAGTTTAGATAGAAGTTCATAATCTATTAAAGTAAATGGAGTAATAAGTCGTCCCCTGTAGTTTGTTGAGACATATTTCTCAAAGTCAATGTTAGCTACTCTGAATGAATATAGTAGTTGACATTGACATCCATATCTAACTGAGTTAGCATAATTTTTGGTGAGTTTTTGGCACCTTAGTTTACTGCTGAACTCAACTTCGTAGACAATTGTCATGCCTTCTAGGGGGTTGGTATGAAATTCCTTGAGCACTTCACATAGCTCAAGAAAAGTGTTGAAGGTTGATTTCTCTGCCAGACTGCGAATATAGGTAGATATGTCCTCTGGGATAGTAGTAGGAAAGTCTAATAGCATTGCTTCTGAGGCTCTCTATTCTGAAGTTAAAACTGCTTTGGCTTTAAGTTGGGCCAGAGTTAAGTAGTGAGGCCTATGAATAAGGCCTGAAGGTTGAGCTTTTGTTTTGTCAAGTTCGATCGTAGCTACTTGAGCATAGGTCTTGTCAGACTGTATTTTATCTGATTTTCCTCCTGCTTTAAGGTACTAATAAAGAAGTTAGGGTTTATTATTGCCCTGACAGAAGTGAATGTTTCCTCTATGGAGTAAAAAAATCTTTATAGGATGGGTTGTTGCATCCTTGTATGGCTACTAGGACTTCTTCCCGGTCATAGTAAACTCCTGCTTATGTTCCCGAATACACTGTATAGCAAGAAAACTTCTTGCCTTCTGATTTTTTTACCGTAGTCAAGAAATAGTTGGATAGATCATTAATTATTGTTATCTTGTAATTAGCACTGCCAGGAATTGTTGGGATGTTCCAAATATTGTCAAGTAGGCAGTTCTGTACATTGTCCAGTTTGTCTTGAGAAATGGAATTGATCCTCATAATTTGTATACTGTTGTAAGTCTTCGTTGTCAAACCTCATGGTTTCTGTGGAAAAGTTTCGTACCTTCTTTTGTCTATCCATTGATCCTGTAAGATTAGTGAAGTTTAATATAAAAGTCGGGATAAAGTATCTGCTAGGGAATTATTTATTCTTTTAATGTGTTCCCAATGAATTTTTAATCCTTTATTTATAATTGTATCTGTAAATTTTAGCCACCTTTTGGTGCTTAGTCCTTTTCGTAATCCTTTTGTTTGTTGGTTGTATTTTACAATGACTTCACAATTTGTCCTAATTGTAATCTCTTGCTTGTTGCAAATAAATAACATAAATGAATCAAGACAATAAATGACTGCTAGAATCTCATAATCTAAAGAAGTTAGATGACCTTTTTCTTTTATTTTCCAGAAGCATATCGACATAAGACTTCTGTTGATTTTGGGTCATATTTATAAGATTTTCTAAATAAAACACCTCCCCATCCTGTTTCACATCCGTCTGTTTCTAT
>JBBUKS010300556.1:0-20737 GCA_038050645.1 Hedychium gardnerianum
AGTCCCCGTGATTTACCTCCTCCTTGTTGGTCCTGGGACGGACTTGCGGGGGCGCTGGGGGCGAGCGTTTCGCCTTTTGCCACAATAGAAGTTTAACCTTGAAACACCTTTGGGGAATCGAAAATAATTAATAGAGGGTACATTTAGACTCTTTGCAATCTCAGAACCTGCAATGAATGCAATCTAAATTTTTTAGATCGATCAATAGATTTTAACTAAAACTCACTGATGAACCTAAGCTACTTAGATTTTTGCAAACTTAAACACATCCGGTAGGATTGAGTGAGAGGAAAATAGATATGATGTTAAACTTTGGTTCTGATCAAGGAACACTGTAAGCATGTTGTGGAGAGAATAGGATCACTTTAGGCTTGATCTGAGAGTAGATCAGGCCCAACTTGGTTCTAGTCTCTAGGAGACCAGGCCTAAGCATTCCAGCTGAAAGTTAACATACTACTTGAGCACATCTTGGGAGCCCGAAATAAGTAATGAAGGACACCTTTGAACTCCTTATAATCTAAAAAAAAAAGAGTACAATCTGAGCTCTCTAGGTCGATCATTAAGTTTTGACTGAAACCTACTGATAGACCTAAGTTATTTGAATTTTTACAAACTTGCCTTCATTCGGTAGGATTGAGTGAGAGGAAGATAGATATGGTGTCAAACTTTGATTCTGATAAAAAAAATATTGTGGGCTTGGTGTGGAAAGACCAGGACCAACTTGGTCTTAATCTGAGAGAAGACCAAGCCCATCGATAGGCTTGGTCTCTCCACACCAAGCTCATAGTATTCTTTGATCAGAATTAATTAGGTTTGACACTATATCTATCTTCCTTTCACTCAACCTTATCGAATGGGTGTAAATTTGCAAAAATCCAAATAGTATAGGTCTATCAGTGAGTTTCGATCAAAATTCAGTGATTGACTTAGAGAGCTTAAATTGTACTCATTTCAGATTCGATTGAATTTTGAAGTTACAAGGAGTTCAAAGGTATCCTTCATTATTTATTTTGGATTTCTCATGGATGATTTAGAATTAAACTTCGTGGGTATGTAAAGGAGGGAAAAAAGGAAAAATTTAATCGAAGAAAAGTGAAGATAGGAAAGTTGTATATATTAAAGAGAGAGAAAATAGATTAATAGGTCAATTTTATTGGGAGTGATAAAACAAAAAGATCACTTAAAATCAATGCACTCTTTGATTATTCTCAAAGTATGATACACCTCTAATTCTCAAACTTATGTGCGCCCTCGCTCAATTCCCGAATTCTGTCCGTTGTTACATTTTGAACTTCAAATTTTGATATATTAAATTCACTTTAATTTTTTATTTGAAGTATTTCAGTACCTTAAATCATTGTAATCCACAAAAAAAAATTATTATATAACTTGACAATTTTTATTAACATATTTTATTTATTTATTTATAGATAAGACAAGATAACAGACAGAGTAGTTCCAATTTGACATAAGTGAAGTATATATATCATGATTTGAAGCAATATTAATTGAAATATCATAGAGCCACGTAATGTCTTGAGAGTTGATTTCGTAGAAAGTTGAAAAGTGAGCTGACTTAGTCAATCGTTCGAAGGTGACCTAAATTGAATTGTGACCCTTGATCTCAAAAGTCTTAACATGAAGTTTATGGTGATATGTCCTCGTTACAATTGAAGAATGGAAAGCAATAGCAAACAGATAAAAACTTCACCAAAAGGAAAACTTGGAACTAAAGCAATTACCAGCTTGAGATGAGCTTCACTTATTTCTTTGTCAATCTAGTCAAGCTGTCACTATCTTGGAAGTCCCTTCAAGAATAAATGTTAGTAGCCTACAAATCCCAGAAAGTTGTAAATCTCTTGTCCAATCTCACATTGCCCCCACTGCACATGACCTCTATCTTCTGCTCTTAGAACTTGGAAATCCAGCACTCAGTAGTCAAAAAGCACGCTGACTAAATTTGGCAAACTATTTTTTTTTCTCTGGGTCTCCAAAAGTATTACTCATGAAAACTTGTAATTTATGATTCACCAAGATATCATTGATTAAAACAATCATAAATTAATCTGACACTCTAAAAACACAATGCTCAACAAGCCTATTAATGCACTTAACGATATCATTAGGAATTATCATAATGATCACTACGTATTTGGAAAGCATTCTTCCAAAAATCCTCACTTTTCATTGACCTGAAACCTCGAATCAAACATAAAATACACACAGACACCTTTAAATCATCAATCCAAGAGAAAAAAAAAATCTTATTTTTGATGGTTATGGTATTTTCTTCTTGATAAAAAGCTGAACTAGTGTGAAAAACCCGTTTATTCATGGGTTCTTATAACTGAGAGTTAAAACCACTCTAGTTCCTGCAGATCATACAATAATGCACCTTAAAAATAAGTTTAATGCCTGGACATAGCTTAATAAAAGAATCAATTTGCAAAAAAAAAAAAAAAAAAGGGACAAAGATATATCAACCAGCAATAGTGTAAATGTGTAATGTACAAGGTGATGAATGAAATTTGTACTGAAATCACAAACGAACACCCCCTGGCTAATATCATGAGAGGTACAAACAGTGGAAATGAAATTACATCCGAAATAAAACACGAGAACCAGAAGGCATCCAAGCTTACTTATTTGACAGCTTAAAAAATTAAATATCAATGACCATCGAGATTACATTGCCTGAGCATTTTCTAAACTGAAAACATACTATATTCCAAAGATAAAAAAGCTGAAGGATTTCCGTGTATAATATTATATGTGAACGCTTTGCAAGTGAAGAACTTCCCCAAGCTCTGGTATATATGTCCAACAAGTACAGATGCCCTGGCATCGAGATGCAGAACAGCCCATGCTTTGAGACATGAAAGCACCTGCAATAGTTGCAGCAATCTACAAGGGTGCCGTCAAACATTAGTCAAGATCTTCAATCTCTCCTACAAAACTAATCAGAAGACGCTTCCATGGAAAGTAGAATGTCTATTGAACCTGGGGCTTGAGGAACAAATCAAAACAAAAAAATTGCAAATAATGAAAACTTCCGTTCCTAGTATCTTCATGCATAATACATGTACAAACTGTTCATAGCAGCACAAGCAATTAAATTTTCTGTTGGGTGCCATGCTAAATGGAGTAATTTGGATGTGAAATCATATGAGTTCCCGTTAGAGTCTGAAGAATTTTCTGTTCCTGTGGCATTTAAGATAACATAAGATGGCATAGAACAAAAGATGGCTGGGAGAAAAATATAGTTTAGAGGTCCCAAACCTCGTCTAACAACACGTGTTAAGCTGCGCATAGATCTTGCGGACTTTGAGTTCTGCACTTGCAGCCTAGTCACATGAAAAGAGGTCAAGCCATACCTGATGCTTCAATCATAAAGCAAGACAAACTAATGTAGCCCAGTGCAAACTTAATTCCATTCACATATTTCTAATAAATTACAGTAGAGGCACAAATGTCATAACGTCCATTAATATAAACTTCTGAAGGAGAGAAGGGAAGAAATAGTCTGCTGGTTCAACTGCTGAAAATATGCCAATACCAAGTTCCATTAGGCAGAACTTTCTTGACTTATTTCCTTGCTTGGTAACAGACAATAAGTCAAGAAAATAGTCTGCTGGTTCACATGAAGAATCGAAACAGTTGAAGAATAAACAAAATATTACCTTGCTTGGTAACAGACAATAAGTGCCTCAAAAAATAATAGCACTCATCAAGTCTTTGCGATTGGCTATATGATGTTACCAAAATCAATAACAGAAACAAAGATCTCTAATCTGGAAGGAAACCATAACATACAAAGTATCTAAAAGGATTTAAAGGAGAAAAAAATATCCCTGCAAATTAGTAGATGGTTATAACTGGGGGACTGGTCATCAAGTCAATCGAATTCCACAACCTTGCGTTA
Source organism: Hedychium gardnerianum (assembly GCA_038050645.1). Lineage (NCBI taxonomy): Eukaryota > Viridiplantae > Streptophyta > Magnoliopsida > Zingiberales > Zingiberaceae > Hedychium > Hedychium gardnerianum. The sequence continues at coordinate 3,923 of JBBUKS010300556.1, forward strand.
TGAACATATAAAAATGAATGCCATCACCATGATAAACTTATTTCTTTTATACAAGTTCAAAGAAGACGACCGTTTTATATTGCATTCTGAGGTTGTTACTTTCTATGTCCATATATTGCTAAATAGACATTTTCTGGAGGGCATAATGAGAGAACAGAGGAATTCCTTTTGGTTTTATGGCTACTGTACCTCATTGGATTTTTACTGGCTTCCAAAGTGGTTGCTTCATTGCTGCCAGGAACACAACCAAATACACGAAAGAGATTGCTGCAGTTCATCAATGATATAAAATATCAGAAATAGGCCAGAAGAATGCAGTACCATCATTACGATACCTGCTGGATTATACCTGTAACTTCCAGTCGTGACATGCAACCCATCACTGCTAAGGCAGCAATCAAATTTGTCGAAGATTGAATCACTTTCATAAAGATCACAAAGCTGCAGAGAAGCACAAACTATAGTCACTGGAACTGTTCCATCAGAGTATACAGCCAATAATATAAATTCGATCAGAGAAAATGTAGAATACTTAAAACCAAGCATTTACCCTAGGTCTTAATTGCTCATGGACCTGAAAAGTTGCAACAGGACCAGATTCCATGTTTATGTCCCATAGCTGTTGAACAAACAACAAAAACACATAAGAAACAAGTTTATACAAAAAGAATTCATTTTTATATTTAAATGTCCAGGGTTCAATTCTTCACATGTGCTTTCTTTTACAATTTTTTATCACTGATGAGCTAATTCATTTGATTTCCTATTAAATGTAGCATTTATTTCTTCATAGGTCTTCAATGATCTATTATCACACGTGCATATGGATATTACATTGATTGTTTATTTATGTTTTTTGTTATATTTCTAATGGATCAACTTTCTTCTTGAAAAATCATCACTGAAACATATTATTCATAGGCTTTCAAAAGCTATGCTGATAGTATTGTTATTTTTTTATATATATTTTCTTGTATTATCATTATTTTAACACACACAATAACATAAAGCCAAGAGGGGAAATTCAACTATTGACAAATTAAGGTCCTATAATTTTACATTAAAATCAGTAAAACTAACTTCAACTTACAAATCAACCAATTGAAAATATTTAGGCTATTGTGCCAAAAGAACATTATTCGTTTTCACTGTAATAAATTAATTGTTACTTGAATTACAAAAAGAATATTAAGTAGTTACATTATATGCATTTTCCAAGGCTTGATCTAAGAGATGTTCATGAATTTCATCCCACTAAGCTTCAAGGGCATGATCGAGTTTGAACACGGCTCAATTTAACTTACAATGAAAATACAAACACATCCACACCCACATGAGTATTATCCATCTAGGCTTTGGTCATAGCTTCAAGTAGATCTTTATAATAATTTTTATAAAATTTATTTGTAGACGATGTTGTGCTAATTGATGTGTGTAATTTAATTAATTCAAGGCTTTGAATTGTGTTATGAAATCTTTGTAAGAGCTTTTAGGTATCTTGAATCTTTTATTCAAGGATATTGATGAAGATTAATTAATAAGATAAAGAATGACTAGTCAAAATGGAGAGACTTCTAGATCTTGTGTGATTGTTATATCCCTATTAGGCTCAATGGGACGTTTAATAACAATGTGATTTGATCCATCATACTTTATAGATCATGTAGGGTTGTCAGAAAATAACACGTTGATTCTTATAGCTCCATTAGCCTCAAAGGAAAGTATAATAACAATGTGCATGATCCATCATACTTTTATAGATCAAGTAGGAGGGAAAAAAACATGTTGAAAAGTAAAAATAGCAAAAATAAAATACTAGATGGATTTGTAGAATTACTAGAAAAGATAAAATGAAAAATATACATATTAATATTTGAGAGTTTAAATATTAGCTTCAATAAAGGATAATATTAAGAGAAAATAAGTTGAGATGGTATAGAGTATATTTAAAAAGAAGAATTGGATCATTAACATAGAAGGCACAAGTAGAAGGGCAAAACAATATTAATTAACATAATTTTAGGTAGCCCGGTGCACGAAGCTCTCGCTAATGCGGGTTCTCGGGGAAGGGTCTATTGACAGATAATATTACTAGTGATATTGCCATGCATAAATCTCCATTAACAGAGGGATAAATTCGTGAAGTTGACTCCAAACACTTGAGCGATAGGGACGATTTTAAGGTCAAAGACAAGAAGAAGAGTAGAGGGGATAGCAGCGCGATGTGGAGACGGCCTAGAGAATTATTAGAAGGCAGAAAAGGGTGCCATTAATGCAAACAGTTGGAACAAACATGCTCAATAATAAGATGATCATTATAAGCAAATTGATAGTTATAAGCAAATTCTTTCAACAGATGATCTGCATCTTCTTGTTACTTTGAGCAATTGATACTGAATTTAGAAGAATATAACAGAACAGATTCAAAGATATATATTAAAGATAATATACTTGAGGAAAAGTCAATATTCCAATCTAGCTTAAAAATAGTGGCTTGATTAGCATGAGAATGCAGGCTATAGGTTCTTCATATAGTATGGTAAAAGATTGAACTGTACTCGTACAACAGGAATGTCTGTACGATATTGGTTTCAATTATAAGATTTTTTTTTGGCACAAACTCAGAGGCCTTTGTCAATTCTACAGATAATGGTGCAGAATTAGTCACAGATGACACAAGTGCATCCTCATGCAATTTGGAGTATCTACCTAGAAAAATATGAACAAGGATTTCAAGTATTCTTGTTTGAAATAACCAAAATTCAATTAATATATACACATTAAGTACTTAATCTAGTATGTCATGTCTACTGTGGTAGTGACTATCAGTGAGTAGATTTTATCCCACTCCAAATAGCAAACCAACTGACACTAACCTGTGATTCCATGATATTGCACAAATGTGCTGATAAAGGGGAAAATGAAAAGAGGTGAGGATAAGAAAGCAACCTTAAGAGTCATATAATCACGACTAAGGAGATGTCTTCCATCTTTTGCAAATTTAATATCTGAAATTGACGTAATGATCTCTGTAAAAAAAGATCTTGAACCAGGAGCTTCACGTTCCTCAAATCTGTTGGTAAAGTATCTTATTATCCATACCAGATAACTTCAAGAAGTTGAGTTAAAATCTACTTAGTGAGTAGCACATGATTTTCCTCAAGTCATTCTCACATCAATAGAAAAAGGAAAGGAATTTCTTACATCTTAGAATGATTGTCACATAAAGAAGATTGTCGCAAGTCTATAAGCCGGACTGAGCCCTTTGAACTACTATAAGCCAGCAAGTTACAGTGGGTTGGATGAAACTCAGCAGATGTGATCACCTCTTATAGAATGTACCATTTCAAAAAACATCATAACTCAGAAAAATAATTTTTTAGTAATAATGCATCAAAAATACAAACAAGTAGCATATACAAAAATTTTCTAAATGTAGGCTGTGAATATATACATATGAATTATTAGAGAGAACAGTATATGAACATGTAGAAGGATTGTAGAAGAAATGATACAGGAATAGCTAGGTTATCTAGTAAGCTGAGTTATATCATTCATTATGGATCATACGATGTGCCCTCAAGAGAAGGCATAAACTAAAGGATCTTGTATCACCAACCATTTTTCCCAATGACTTCGCAAAGCGATCCGGAAAAAAATTGAAGTTAAAATAGGCTCCCTAATTCTCACTAGAGAATGGATAAGTCTGATTGTGCAGTTATATCGTGAGATTCCTATTGCATTATTGAATATCAAAGAGCCACCAATCAACAACCCAACAAATATGCTTATTTATCAGAAGAAAAAAACACAAAAAAAACTAATTAGAAATTAATTGTCAGGCAGAGGCAAATTCTATTTGGACAGATTAATTCCTCAAAGCATGTCATACCTTAGACTAAAAGAACGCCACTGGGGACCTGAAATCTTAGGGCAGACTAATCTGCTTCCTGGATCCTGGTTATTTACAAGAATGCATCTCAGATCCACACAAAATGAGATTGGACTGCCAGTGTAATTGTGGTTCCAATGTTGGCTTCCACTTAGAATTTAGAAACATCGTTTTCCCTTCTATCATGCATACTAGTGAGCCAGAAAATGTTGTAACAAAACGTATTGATGATTTTTTTTTGAAGTAATCTGGTTATAATTATACTGAACAAAGTTGGTGGTTGCCAGTGTATTGGTAGTGTTGCAGTGTTAAAAATCACCTACTAAATAAAAACTCAAGGCAATTAATATTGCATCTTAAGTAGGCAGAATGTGCTAAAAATTTACAAAAATGACTAACACACTTAAAGTGCCTGATCAAAGTTTGAAAACAAAGAATTAATTTAACTTCCAATCAAGAGGTAATACCAGTTAGATCCTCCATATTTGCAGGTTTCACATCAACAATATTAAAGCTCTGATTGTTAATTTCCAAATTCCAAAGGTTTATTCGCAGATCGTCAGCTGATATGAACGTCTCACAATCACTGAGTTGAAAAGAAAAGAAATATCAGTTTCAACAAAGCTCAAATTACAAGTAGATTTAAACATATTTGCAGCCATATAATAATATTGCAGTATGCAAGATTAAGAAAATTATAAAAGCATGTTACTGAAAAGTCCCACATATTCTTATAAAGTAAGATAAATCCCCCAGATCCTAAGAAAATAAGATTTTTTTTTTAACAACTACAGTACAAAAATACTTTTTATGATAAGCACAAAAGATAGAATCCATATATAAACCTCACACACAGGTTTAATCAAATTAGTACACAAGCCACGACCCACAAGTGTTCATACCTCCTAAAATAACAACCTTTCCATAGTAGTCAATCATAATCCACCAATTTACATATGATATATGCTAAAAAAACTATATAGCATGCTAGAGTGCTCCTGTACCTGCTATGGTCAAGCTGACCTGATCTTTTTCAGAACCTTCAAGAAGCTCAGAACGCTGTCCCAGTTATCTAGTCTCTTCATCACAACTCTCATGACTTCTAAGACTATCAGAAGTCTGATTACTGCAGCCACCTTAGTCTGCTGGACTATGGATAGTCTGACCTTGGTCCATATTTAGAGAAGATCTAATCAGCCTATAATAAAGGTTCAACTTCTAGAAAGGAGTTAAAATTGTTCACACCAAGAAGCAAATAGGATAGTGTCAATCCAAACAGTGGAGAAGGTTATCAGATGCTAGGTACTCTGTTATAACTTAAACCCCAGGCTGAAGGGAAAAGCTTGCAGTGATGGATATTCTCATCACCCACACAAAAACAAAGTAACCATTGTTCATGAATAATTGTTTTTATCTTGAAATGGATGTGAATTAAGTGATATCCTATAGGTTAGCAAATCTTCTTCGTAATCATCTTGAACAAGCATTACACATAGGACATCTGCAAGTTCAAAATTTAAAATGCTTACTTAAACAATGAAGGGTTCCAAGGAGCCAATTTGAATGACACTTTTCTTTGTCCTCTTGTTCATCAAAATGAGGCAACTGCTGGAGCATTTAGCCTAGATTTGAAGTGTCAGAATGGCTCCAAGACAAAGAAAAGAAAAATAAATATTCATAAGACATGAGACCACTTCTTGTTCCTAACATACTCCGCTTGGTTAGTCTTCAAATGCTTTGATGATGTCGTTGTGTTGTTGCAGAGTGCTCTCCCCCCAACTTGCCTCTAATGTCGGAAGCTCCTTCCATCAAACAAGGTATTCCCGTTCAGTAGCTCCAGCAAGGAGAGTCTTCTTGCGAGTTACTACTATCTCCTCTGCTCTTCTATTTACAGCTTGGGTAGTAGCGAATAGCACGAGATGTTGCACCCTTCTTCCTGCAAGTCGGTATAGCAGGGCTTCAGACAGCTCACAAGGAATACTGCATGGGATTGGGAATCATGTGGGCAATTGCAACTTATAAGCAACCCCCCCAACCTTCTTGGTGCTGGGAAAGAGGCCTTCGTAATCATGCACTAAACCCTTGTGAATGTTTTTTTAAAACATCTTAAAAGGAGTAGGTTGGAGCTTCATTAGGACTTTATCCCCAATATTAAAGCTCACCTGTATCCTTTCCGAATCTGTCCACCTTTACATCTTCCTAACTGTCCATTCCAAGTAGAACTTGCAATCTCTTGATTCTTTTGTCATTCCTTTGCCATCAAGTATTCAACACCACCACTTCAAGTATAGCCAGTTGCCAATGGGCGAGGATGTTCGGTTGCCGCCCATTCACAATTTTGAGTGCACTTTTGTTGGTCGTTGAACTCTTCTACAAGTTATAAGAGAATTGAGCTATGTCAATCAACTTCACCCAATCCCTTTGGTTGACTGCCACAAAGCGATTGAGATACTGTTCTAAAAGTTCATTGAACCACTCTATTTTACCATAAGTTTAAAGATGTAAATTTGTGGAGAAGTACAATCTCATCAACAACTTAAAAAGCTGTTCATGACTTTTCTTGAGTCTTTGGATGATGATATTGTAAGACACCCCAATATTTGACAATGTGCCTCATCACAAGATTTTTGTCACCTCTAATGTCAAACAGTGAGTGGAAATTGCAATGAATATTGCATACTTAGAGAATCAATCAACCACTACTAGAATTGACCCAGGCTCTCAACTTTAGGAAGATTCAATATAAAATCCAAGAAGATGCTTTACCATGGTTCGGATGGTTAACATTGACACTAGAAGCCCTGTTGTCTTTCGGCATGCTAACTTTTCTTACTAGCAGATTAAGCAAGTCTTAATGTATTATTCAACATCATCCTCCATCTTTGGCCAGAAAAGAGCATTCGTACAATAGCAGCTTTGGTTGGAGCTTCATGCACCGGGTTGCACTTTTATCCTCCATCTTTGTCCAGAAAAGAGCATTCTATAGCAGCTTAAGTTCCTGTCCATAAGGTATCATAGTATTTTTTTTTTTAAATGGTTCTCATCAAAGCCCTGGTAACTTTGGAACATAGACTTGATTTCCTTTGGCATAGATAAGTTCTACTTGGAACTAGAATCTTAGAGTCTTGCTATCTTTAATCATTTTCAAAGGTGTCTCATCTTGTTGGTCACTTTGTAATTTCAATCAAATATTGTCCAGAAAGTGGGTTTGTAATTGACAAAGATTGTTCTGAGTGTTTTATAAAGTAGGATTGTACTTGACTAACATTATTGCAGCTGTCATGTCTCCTAGAAGAGATCCAATCCTGCGACTAAGAGCATCGATGGCAACAATTGTTCATCTCAGCTTGTGCTCTATTGACATGTCAAATTCAGTAAGGAAACTTTATTAACGATCTTATTTTGGAGGCAATCTCTTCTTAGCTTGAAGATAGCAAAATGTAATTTTATCGATGTTGACTACAAAATGCAAACCTAGCAAGGCTTCAAAACTCATAGACAATGGACTATTGTCATCATTTCCTTCTCGTGCACAGGATCATAGATTGAGATTCTCACTCTCATATGCAACTGAGTATCCATCCTACATAAGTACCCCTCTAATGATGAAGTCAGAGGCACAAATGGGAAGTGTAAAGGGTGTTTGGGAAGTTTAAGCATTGATTCATCAACAAAGTTTGCTCAGTACTACGAACAAATACATAGTGATGACATATATCCTCTGCTCCTTAGCAAGTCATAGATTGGAAAAATTGTTCTACATTGAATAAGAAGTTTGCGATTTCTGTGAATCTACAAGTTCATTATAACATTTTGGTTAGGGTCTTCTGAAGTGTTGATGGGGGGTGTTCGGGCCACATCCCCATCATTTAGTTCTCAAATGAGCAAAGTAAGCATGACTCTCAATTCAACAATTTCATATCGTAGAAGTTGAATGGACTCAAGGGTGAAATCCTGCATTGTTCAATTCTTTCCTTAAGTCCCATATGCTCCTTGGGGCTCGCAGTTGACTATCTAATCCATGCTCAGGACTAGTTCGATAATTGTTTCTCACATTTCGTTTCATCCTTCCTTGAAGCATAATCATTCTATCTTTAGAGCTTATAGGTCTTTTGTTTTCCTGTGGCTGATGAATCACCTTAATCATTCTAATCTCTCTTGTGAGGCTATCAACAAATTACTCTATGAGATCCCATGAGAGCCTTGCCCAGCATTGCCTTGAGTAATATCTATTTGACCCTTTTATTTTAGACACTCTTGACTTGAACAGTTAGTTATTGGTGCAACAAAGTTATAGCAAAGGCGGCTCTAATATCATTTGTAGCAGGTCAAGTGGTCAGCGTCCGTGTGGCTATTGTAGCAAGTCCATTAGCCAAGGACAATCTTCAGTTCTTGGTAACTTAGATTATCCATGACAGACTTCATAGGCTAAGTGGTGGTTTAGGCTAGAGCCTCATCTGCATGGAGCTAAAGTTGTTTGGCCAAAATGGCCTAATTACTTATAATTGACAATACACAAATGTATCAATCAAATGTAAGGAAGTTATTTTCCTTGCAGTATATCTAAGAGTCATCCCCCACTGTACCTAGAAAGAAAAGGATTTTAAGGGACCAATTTGGATGAAACTTTTCTTTGTTCACTTGTCCATCGAAATGAGATCTAGATTTGACGGGATGGAACAGCTCATAGTTTATAAGATGCCAAGGAAAAGAAAAAAAAATATCTGTAAGATATGGTAAGATGTGGGACCAGTTTTGGTTCCTAATAGATCAACAACCCAAACTTGACCGAGACAGCGAAACCCACTAGACAATAGTCCACCACATGGCGACCACTACAACGATTTTATAGAGAGTTTAAGCAAGTCTTCTGCGAGTTATCCAAGATGACAAAGGTCGCTCAACCACAGACCTCGACAATAATGACCACTACAACTTCAAAGATTTCATGTTAGGCTTCCATGATGCCACCACCACCAGCAATGACATCATATCCTTCGCACGAGCTTCCATAAAATCCAACTATCAACCACAATGAGATACGAGCTTGTGGGTGACAACCATGATGAGGTTAGGATTTCCTCTTCTTTTTTTCTCTTCCTCTGATCTTACTTTCTCCTCTCCAATTCCTTCCCCTTCCCATCAATAACTTCAGCACCCATATTTCTGCATTAGCAACATGGGACTGAAACATATCATTTTGATTAGGGATCAAAATCCCAGCTCGAAGTGAAATCTCAAACCTTCTATCAATGTCAGAACCACTGCAGCCAAAGCACTAACATCTAATGATAATTAAAAAGAGAGAAAATAATAATAACTCCAACTATCCCTTAAATGTAAACCATCAGCTCAAATAAATATTCATCCATTTCCAATAGTACAATGCAAACAATCAGAAAGGAGTTCCAATTGTTTTGACTGAATGAATTCTAATCATATATCTATTACTTTTTTTTTACCATGCAATAACAAACATAATGAATTGGATACATCACAAAGAGGTTAATCTGCAACTAATGAGCCTATTGTGTAAATCAAGATCAATACAAGCGAATATGATCAAAATTGACACCTAAATGTCTTAACAAAGCATTCTCGATTCCTCATACATGCTCTTTCCATCCTCCTCACAAAAATGTATGATGCAGTCATCCGAGCAAGACAGAAGTTGAATGTAAATGCAACACAAATTCTAGCTCTTGCAAGACAAGCCATTCAATCAAGAGGTCCATTATATCTTCATTGGCACATTAACAGCAAGCTTAAGCACCACTGTAGCAGTGAAGAGTAATGTGATGGGTGCATCCTTAATAATTATATTGAATTTAATAATTTCTCAATCTTTATTGCTGTATCATAATAGTGGTTGGGTTTAATATACATATGTTGTTAGTCCACCATAAACAAAGAAACTATGCATGAAAATATTTTATTGGGGGTGGTCTAGGAGCCTCGTAGACCAAGTTGCAACCCCCCCCTCTCTCTCTCTATAAAAAATGCAGCCCGGTGCACGAAATTCCCGCCAATGTGGGGTCTCGGAAAAGAGTCGGACCACATTGGATCTAATGTACGCAGCCTTACTTTACATTGCAAAAGGTTTGTTTCCGCAACCCATGACCACAAGGTCATAAGGCAACAACTTTACCGTTGCACCAAGCTCCCCTTTACAACAATAATATCAAACAAGTTCAATCCCAAATTTCTTCTTCCAAGAAAACCTCAATTCTCTTCTCTTAATGAATTCCAATAGACCTTTTGGTCTTTGACTCCCTTGATCAACCAAATATTAGTTATCCTTATGCATTGGTATTTGGTCGTGTCTCTAGTAATTGGTATCAATGTCATTGCATGGGTGAGTTACCTAAAGCCCTAAAAATCATTAAAATGCAACTCCTCAATGAGCTCCATGAAAGTTGTGTTACCTATTGAGACCATAAATACCTTTGTGAAGGACAAAACTATAGCGGGTAAAAATAATGCCTAAAGCAATAATTCAATGGGCATTGATAATTTCAAAACAAATGACCACAAAGGGGGCTTGTTGAAGGGTTTTAATCCACAGTTATAAGGTGCGTGGATCCATGTGCCTTTTTACCGGTCATGCTATTGGTAAAGGACAAAAGTCAAAATAACATCAATCAACTCACATATTGAGACAGCCAAAACCAACCAATTTATGATCAATTTTAGTGGTTGATATCCACATCGAGTAAAAAATAAAATAACTACCTATAGAAGCATGTTTATATTTTTCATGCTAAAAGGATGAGTGGCCCAAAAGAAAAACATAACTAATTGAGCTAAAAGAAATATCAAAAGAGCTTTGCAAAAAAGTAACTAAACACGAAAAAATAGAATGAAAATTGGACGAGGATAATTAAAAGATGCATGATTCACCTGTTAGTTGAGATGGAATTTATGTGATAATCATGGGCATGAGCATATATCCTTCGGCATTTAGGAATAAGGCTTGTCTCTTGACTCGTCACCTATGTGTACATACAAAGATACATACTGAAAATCTATTACATCTTGTAAAACAGAATGCAGACAAGTTTAAGAAGCAAAATCTGTGAAAGATTGCAGATTGCATGAGCCAAAGGTGAATGCAATAGGGTGTGTTAGTATAGGTGCGAGGTTGATTTGTTCAATGGATGAACTCCCTTTGTGTATTTTAATGCATCCAGGTTGCAAATCATATTTTGCAAATTCAATAGGATAAGTACAAGTACCACTGGAAGACGAAGCAACAAAGAGCCTCCAAGAGGGATGGAAAACTCATTGCTCAAGTGACTGTGGGGTCTTTCTGCATAAGCACCATCCGGAACAAATCTTGTCGCAGTTATACTTGAGCTAGCAATGCTCCCATTTTCTGAAGTATCTATATTGGTTTCAGAAAACTTCTTCACTTTCTTTTCTTGCACCTATTTAGTTTCAAGAAGTAACAATTAATAGAGCTGTCTAAAACATACAATTTCAAGTTCCATTATGAAATTTAGAAAAATCATCTCATTTTCTTTGAAATTTTACAACAATTCACTGAGAATTGAAATCATATGCAAGTTCTAACTAAAACCACGAGTTTGAGTTTCTTCTCATACTTACATGTAATTTTGGAGTAATAAAAAACTAATGATTTTGCTAACCTAGATAGAAGCACATATTTATTTTGGAACACTTCTACTACTTAAAAAAAATACTTTAAATAGTCAATGTTATTAAGAAAAAGAACCATATATCATCTAATATACAATAAGAACCTACTTCAAGGGCCCAACAGATGAAATCTGGATAAAATGGTGGAATTAAGACTACAGTCAGTGTGCATTTAAAGATTAGTCCAAGAAGTAACATTCAATTAGACCACATAACATGTATGTAATGGCTAAGTAAACCATAGAAAGAATAGTAAACATCCTCCATATTACTAAAAATTTATAATGCTTACACTTAAGCAGGCCTTGTTCAATAACATGACCACCATGCATTGCTGATGGAATGCTCTACTACTATGTAATTTATGCCAATAGAACCATTGTAGGATCAAAGGAAGATAGGCAATGGTCAAAGCCTACAACATCTATTTATACACATCTGAAGGGTATAATGGAAGGTCTCTCAATATCTCAATCTTCAGTGCCTCCAACTTAGGATGAACGATATAAAGGAAGACACTGATGAGGAGCTTGCCAAAGTGATCTTGCAATAATATTTGAGGTGAAAGATGTCTATAAAATCGACTGAAAAAGCCTCGAAGACAATGTGAGTGGTCATCTTAGTGTCATGTTGTCACTATTGAAAGAGATTATCAATCACATCATACACCTGAGAGATTTCACCCTTATACAAATCCTGAGATAATAGTCATGAGTAATAACAAAATGTTCTCATAACACTAGGATTGATAGTCCGTCAAAGAAGGATAAACATGTGCATCAATTTGCTCCCATGAGACTTAATTAGATTCAAGAATCTCGACAACGTACATGGTGAGAAGATCCAAAATACCTTGGCCCATGAACCAATCTTGAATTGCAGTGAACCACAAAGTATAGTTCCTCTTATTCAACTTCTTTATGGTAATCATCATGGACCCAAGAAACACAGAAGACTGGAAAACGGACACATATGAAAGCCATAATTGAGAAATCCGACAATTGAATTAAAGATAGATCTTGATGAAGGAGTCTTTATACTATGGGTCATGAGGAGCATTCATTGTCCTTAGTGGTATTTGGAGATCCTAGTCACTATTGTGAAGAATAGATGACAAATAAAGAGCAATTATGGAGAAGTGTTGCTTGCGGTGTGAGAATAACCCATATCCATGTAGGCATAGGTGCTTCAGGATTGCTGAACGACAAAGTAGTCTATGTGGTTTGGCAGCAAATTAATCTAGTGAAGATGACTGATTTGCAGAAGGTTGAGCACGTTACTTGACACCCACAAAAGGTGATGTCGCACACCTATAGACATAGCAAGGATGCTCATGGAGACACGTCAAATCAAATGCTTGTGGAGCTAATGTTGCTGAACAGAGATGCTTGCATGGAAATTGCTCCAAGGTCTGCTAAAGGATTGCTTATGCATGGCTGTCACTCGTAAAAGATGACAAACATCACACAACTCACAATACGGAGAGTGAACGACGCCCCTCTAAAACCATGAAAAGGTAAATGGAAAAGCTATTAGAGAGTTTCCCCTAGGTACTCCTCTCTACCTACACTTTTTGTTATAGTAAATTTGCAATTTATCCCTTAAGATATATGGTGTTTATAAAAGGGTCTCTAAGATCCTTTGCAGCTCAGTGAAGTGAAGTTTTTATGTACTCTTAATATTGCACATGCAAAGTTGAAATGTCATGATAACAAACTATTTGCTTTTATCATCTTTGATTATGCTAGCATATGTAATCCTAGATAGAACTCTGAAATTATTGGTCAACATCAGAATAGATATAATGATGGCAAAAAATATTATATGAAAAACCACAAAATATATATGATAAGCCACTATAGATTGATAAAGACAAACATAAAATGTCTCTTACAAAAAGAAAAAAAAAAGTGCAATCAATAAGTTAACAATCACGCAACTTCTTACATTAACTAGACTTAGAATTAGAAGGAAAAAAGTGTAGCAATTGAACGAAAGCATGACAATCTCCTGGATAAGAAAAGGTCTTACTTTCCAGTACTTAATAGTCTTGTGATTCGTAGAAAGAAGGAAAAGAGAATTATTGACTGTTTGACACCATTTAATCTTATTAATCTTCTCCTCTATTTCCAAGCTTTTAAGATAATCAAACTGCAGCACGATATGAAAAAAAATATATCAGATTTCTACTACATATCACGATACATTGTCGATAGTTGTTATTTAGAACAAAGTACTTCAGGCTCATGGCTTTGGAACTCAGTCTTGTAGCAGAACTCAGGGTGCCTAGTAATTGGACAATCTTGCTTCTCCAAGTCCTTTCGGAAACCATGCTGTAAATCAAAATAGAAAATGTGGAAAGTGAAACAGGACAACAAAAAAACACAAACAAGAAGTTCAAAGATATGCATACATGTCTAACATCTGTCCTTTCAAACAAAACAACACGCCCTCCTCGATCACCAGTGGCAAGATGATCTCCAGACTTGTCAAATTCAATGGCTGAAATAATATCAACTGCAACGACACACGCATTAAGAATGTTACATAGCAACTCACAGGATCTAAAGAATATAAGATTAGATATGCAACTTCAATATGAAAAAAGTATCAAAAAGTCATAAACTTTATCACTTACACAAAAATAGACTGTGAAGTTATGACCAGATTATTCGATATGGTCAAATTTTTTTAGCAGCGAAGGAAATAGGATAGAACAGTACCTTATGCGTGGGCAACTATACCATTGGTACCTAAGCTCATGTCAGACATCTTATGTCAGATATGAGAAAGAAATCTTAAGAAAGAGGAACTTGAAGAAAAACTCAACATCAGTCATAATACAGGTGTCTAGTACTAGTTGACTATGGTGATGGTAACAGAAGCAGCCAAAGAGTGTTGAAATCATATAGATATTTTACTACCTTTATTGAGAAGATTAGTAAAAATTAAAAAGGCAGCTTCCAGGTGCTAGTACATAAATATTTTGGATGTGGAAATGCCAGGAGAAACTGATTATTTATGTTCCATCTGAACATTAGTCACAAGCCAACCCCACCAAGTGGGATATGGCTTGGTTGTTGTTGTTGTTGCTGAACATTAGTCACAATCGTCATAAACAACAACTATTCATATCAACCAATGTTTAACAAATCCTAAAAACAATTGATTTGCAAGGAATTTGAACCTGTATCAAAAGCTTACAAAAATGAAAAAAAATGTAACATATACTAGTAATAAAAAAGGTGATGACTCAAACTAAACTAAGTAGTTCATTATTTAAGAAACATGCCCACAAGTTAAACTGCATTACTTTTGAATGAAAATGGAAAAGAAGTCAAGCATTTCACCTAAAGAGTAAAGGAAGTGAAGCATTTCACCTAAAGGCGTGAAGAAGGAAACAAAATGATAGATGCAATGATGAAAGTAATGTCTGGAGAAAACAAACATTCCTTGTAAACATTGATGTCAATCTTCTTATGATGACAAGGGTATTCCACTTACTCTTCATAACCAAAAGATACATAAGTGGCTTCACAGGACATCCCCCAACTCCATTGTATCAGCTCCAACTCGGGCATATCAGATAAGTGGTGAGAAAATGTTTTTAACAAAGATGGAAAACTTAGGAGGGGTATTCTGAGCTGGTTAAAGAACTCAATATATCAGTAGCTGATAGCTAACTGAAGAATGCGACTAGCGTCACTGGTATGCAAGAATTAGCAAGTCAGCCAACGCTTCCATAATGTATCATCGGGTGTATGAATGAGTTATTTGTTTCTCAGGAAAATAATTGCAAAACAAACGGCTAAGCAGTTCCCAATCACAAATAACAAAGTGAAAACGAAAAAAAAAGTACAGTAGGACCGTATGCTGCAGTAGTTTCATAATTGATATGATTTTATACTTCAGAGAAGGAAACAAGTTCCACTTTTTCTTTCAGAAAGAGGAAGAGATACAGCCGTAGAATTCAACTCTACATATTTAGTAGCAAAAATATGGCTAAACTAGTGGAAGGTAAATTGTCAGCTCCTGCGGACATAAAATCCCTAAGAAACCCTAACCTCGCCTAGGAGCACCAAGAACCAACCTAAGTAGGAAATCAAGAAACCCATACCTTCCTGGAGCTCCTCGCCTGCCGCCCGCTCCCCAAAAACCTGCGAGAATTTCCATTCCAGCAGTGGCGGAGTGGAAGACTCCGCCGCCGTGATCCCAGCGTCCACGTCGCAGCTGCCCTTCATCTGAGGACCAGATTTCCCGAGGGATCGGCTCTCGCTATCCCCGCGTCATCGGCGATCGGGCCAGTTCGATTCGTCCAAATCAAACTGCCTTTCCCACCGGGGACTCGGATGACGATGGAAGAGGTTGAGAAGATTTTTGAGATAAACGCGAGCAAATCCGTCAGCTCCCTCGCGCTGCTGTCGCCCTAACAAGGTCAAACTACGTATCACCATTATGCGCCATCTCTCTCGCCTTCTCTAGCGAATAGCAATCAATCATTCCTTTCCCAGGGCAAAAAAGCCTCCTAATAATGAAACTGGTGTGCAACCCATTTGTCTCCGGAATGGCCAGATGATTAATACTGAAACGTGATAATATAATGATATTTGAAAATTAAATTTTAATTACTAATTAAATTTTTATCTTTTTTCATATATTAATTATTATCCAAATTAATAAATTAATTTCATAATTTATCTTTTTTTATTAATTTTAAAATGAATTGACGAATTAAGATGAACATTTTATTTTTTATCATCACGATGTAAAACTCATTTTAATTTAGATAAATTTTGAATTTCACCCTCAAACTCATTAGAATATCACTCACTCAACAAATTTGGTGCATGTACCAATTTTAATCAAAATTACAAAATAGAATTCATGCCCTTATTAATTTTGATAATTGAAAGTTCATCAAAGCATTTTTAATTTTTAGAAGCATTTGAACCAACATTTAAAATTTTGACCTGTGTCGAGGTTTCAGTTCCAGATCGAAATAATATGATTTTGATATCATATCGTGCTATACCGATATGATTTCAATATTTTTTTATTTATATATAATAATTATTAGATAAATATGTTTACTGTGTATAATTTAAAAATAAATTATATATTAATTATATATAAATTCTCAATTATTGAACAACTTAATATTGCTAGAAAAAATAATTAAATATAATTTTCTTTAAAGAAAATTGATCTATCAATAACTTAAATTAAAATTGATACATCATAATATGTTACCTTACTAATACCAA
>JBBUKS010300988.1:0-42631 GCA_038050645.1 Hedychium gardnerianum
AACTCCCTAGTCGGGACTTAATCCTAGTGGTCATGATTAGGATCGTCTTAACTATTTTTGAGATCCTAGGTATATTTTTTTTTAAAAAAAATTAAATAGTATTTTTTTAATATATAAATTTTTATATACAATATTATTAAAGACATTTAATTTTATTAATAAAATTTAAAAAGAGAATAAAAAATTATTTTCGTAATTGAAAGTATGAAAATAGTAATAACTCTATCTTTGTCAAAGTTACTTCTTTAGAGTAAAATTAAAAAAATAAAAATTCGTTAAACTTTCAAACATAATTTTAAATTATAAAATAATATATATTTTTAATGAATATTTTTAATTAAATAAATAAAGTTAAGTTAAATTTTACTAATAAAATATTTAAAATACTAACTAATTTGGCAACAAGTAATACATTATTGTAATACTATTAATATGTATTTTAATTTTCATTTAAAAAAAAATTATCGATCAATTTTAATTTCGATAAAAAAAGTCTTAATGTAGTGATAAAATTATTATTGTGTGATCTAAAGATAACAAGTTTGAGTAGTAGATATAGTCATTGCGTACAATAGATCCTTTCTTGGAATCCCGCATTAACGAGAGCTTTGTGCACTGAGCTATATTTTATCAATTTTAATTTTAATAAATTATCAATCAAATTTATTTATTCAAAATATTTAGCTAGTAATCATCAATGAAAAATTATTAAAAAAAAGAATGTGCATAATAATTTGTGGAGAAGTAAGAACACAATAATAATAATAATGATATAAAAATGATATGGAAGGAGAAGAAAAAAAAATTAAAGAGAAATAATAATGTAATATTAAATATGCTTGGAGAAGTATTTTTTTTTTATAAAAAACATCAATTAAATTTTTTTAAATATTTTTTAACCAAATTTAATTTTGATCAATAAATTAAATTTTTATGAATAAAAATTTAAAAATTATGGACCAAATTTTAATTAAAAAAATTATCAATCAAATTTAATTTTAACAGTAAAAAATTACAAAAGCCGTGGATATACTGGGGGGCCCACTTTAGTTTCCTAATTTACTCATTTCTAATGGTGCGAGGCAGTCGTGGGGGCCGGCAGGATGATAGATTTCATCTTTTTTGTCAGTAAAAAAATAAAACTATCAATTAAATCTAACTTTAATGAGTAAAAAATAAAAATGATCAAATTTAACTTTAATCTATAAAAAATTATATATTATTAGTCAAATCTAAAAATTAAAAATTATTACCCAAATCTAATTTGGCTAGTAAAAAAATTAAAATTATCAATAAAAATAAATCTCAACTAAAATTTATTTTAACCATAATTTTAAAAATTTATCACCCAAATTTATATATTTCTAAAATAATAATCATATTTGATTATATATATAACACGGTGTTGTTATCCTACGCACCGTGAGGCGCACCTTGCATATGGTGATTTTTTTTTAGTTTTTGTTTAATGTTTTTTTGACCAAGGGGTTAAGCTAATTAGATTTTGCCTTTAAGATTTAATGATTGAGTTATAATGCTCAAGCTAAAAAAAAATCAAATAAAAAAAATGGTGCGTACAAAGATACGGGAGATGAGCAAGATAATATTTTTCTCTCTATATATAAAATTTGATGGCCTAAATATAATAGGAGCTCGAGCCCCTCTTGCCCACGTTAACCATGAGTTGTATCAGGCTTGCTTGCAATCTCACATTGAGGACGACATAACAATAATCGAGTTTTGTCACAACTCTCAAGTCTTGTTTGTTCAAAATCCTCTACCTAGTTGAATGAAAATCATTTCCAATCGACAGACAACACAAGTAGTTCATTACATTTATTTTCATATAACATGTTAAGGGAACCACTCGAGTATTACTGATGCCCAATTGATCGAAAAAAGGTAATATTTTGATGCTCAATTGAGTTTAAGGGAACCACTTGTGAGTATTACTGATGCCCAATTCATTGAAAAAAGGGTATTAATTTGATGCTCAATTGAGTTGCCCAATTGAGTCTTTTGGGTTGAATTGATCGACAATTATGATTGAAATTTTCTTTATTTTTCATTGTAAATACAATTGACAAATATATTTATTATCTTATTCAGTAAACATGCTCTTATATTTTAGAGCCCAAAACAAAACTAAATATTTACCAGTTTAAATAAACAATATGTAAAACAATGAGAACCCAAAACAAAATTGAATATTTCAGGCATCATGTTTCGATAAAACGTTTTCCTCATTGACAATCTTAAAAGTGCACTCAACGCTCAAGAACAATCTGTATACGTTGTAAATTGAATAAACAATATGTAAAAAGCTTAGAAATCAAATGAATCTTCAAATCCATGTTCCTTCCACAAACTAAGTTGGTTTGTACAGCTTCTCCACCATTTTCCTGAACTCTGGTGCCATTAGATTGGATAAAGAAAATCAGAAAATGCTCATTTATATATGGATTTCAGAAAATAATAATACATATACCTTCTTGGTTGGACCAAAGAGCTGCTGCTTGGGTGTTGAGGGGAGAGTCATTGTTTGGCTCTACAATAATCATCAAGCAATTCAATAAATTTCAAGCATGAAAATGCTCTTAATCTCTCAAATTGAGGCAAATTTTCCTTTCTACTTACCACCCAAAAGACTTTGGATTGAAAGTAATATGGTTCTAACATCGTACGCAGACGACCACTTATCCTGATTACGTCAAATGTTAAACAAGATCAAATACAAAGTTGGTGAATTGATCGAATATAACTAGTGAATGATGATGGGGAATAATCGACTCTACAAGATCGAGGAAGGTGGTGAATTATTTCATGTTGTTTCATACCTGAAGAATATCCAAGCAGATGTTGCCGGAGAGATCCACATTTGGATGGAAGCAGACAGTGTCAAACTTCACCTTTGGAGGCTTGAAAGGGTAATCAGTGGGGAAGACAAGTGAGAGCTTGTAGACTGTGCCCTCATAAACTGTGTCCTTACTGCCGGTGATTGTTCCTCTCCAGCAAAAGATGTTGTCTCCCTCGGGGAAGGCTGATATGCCAGGATCTCCACCCATCTAAAAAATTTGGATCATCAAGAGCAAAATTAGTCAATTAATTATCAAGCTACAATTTTGCTATGTATTCAGCTTGCTCACCATTAATGCCATTAGTTCAGACTGCAACCTGTTTGCATAAAGATAGAAGCAAAAGTGAGTATACGTCGTCACATATTCAGATATTACCCAGCAAAAGAAAGAGAGATTTTGACCGGGTAAATTTCAGGAAGAAGCAAGGTCGATCTAAGTACGAACTAAAACCAGATTTGACAGTCAAAGATGAAATCTTTACCGCGGGGAAAGTGAATTTGATAGATTGATGGCATCGAAGCAGATAAATAGACATTAATGGAAAAGTGTGTGTTAATTAAAACCAGATACCAGATATGCTCTTCTAAGACGAAATCGTCACCAGAGAGAGATCGAATTTAATAAATTGTTGCTATCAAAACAGATAAATAGAGATTAATGGAAAGGCGAGTGTTAATTAAAACCAGATTTGATTTCTAAAGACGAAATCTTTAATACAAAGAAATCAAATTAAACACGTTGATGCCCTTAAAGCGGGATATAGACATTAGTTAGAGGCATCGAAGTATGAACTAAAACCAGATTTGACAGTCAAAGATGAAATCTTTACCGCAGGGATAGCGAATTTGATAGATTGATGGCATCGAAGCAGATAAATAGACATTAATGGAAAAGCGTGTGTTTAATTAAAACCAGATATGCTCTTCTAAGACGAAATCGTTACCAGAATGAAAATTTTCTTTTCTGCAAATTGGGATTGAAAAACAAGATTTGAGAAATTACAATGAGAAATAAGATTAACTGTGAAAAGAAAATCCAATCAATCATGAAAAGTCAAAAGAAAGATCCAAAAAACAGCTTCGGCTGTCAAGATTAGGAGGGGTAAACCCCAATGAATATAAAGGAATATCGAAAGAAAGCAAACAGCTTCTGCTCCTCGTAATTGTTCCAAGAAACAAGATTAGCGCTAAAACCCCAAATAAGCCGATGAAAAAACAAACAAACAAAGGGGAACATCTAGGGTTTGGCTCTCATCACAAGCGTTCCTAATCATAATCCTTAGATCAAAGAAAACGGACAAATACATCGAAATCAGGAGAGAAGAATACCTCTTGAGGACGGCTTGGCTGTCGGCGCCCTTTGTGACAGGAGCCGGCTGCTTGGCTGCGGAAGGAGCGTCGGCGGTGGCAGTGGGGATGTTATCTTGAACGTCCTGGTTCTCCCTCGTCATCTCGTCGTTCCTTTCCGCTCTTCACTGACGAGAGGAAGACAGAGGAGGAAGAGAGCGTGAATGTGACGGGGAGAGAAGGAGGTGGCGATTTATAAAGGCATGCTATGGATTTTTGACCGTTGGGCTCGCCTCCTCCAACGGCTCTTTTCCTTTCCTTTTTAAACCGGAGCGGAAATATTTATTCTTTTTCTAAAATATATTTTAGGTGAATTTAAATTATCCACCATTTAATCATTTGAAGCAACAACTTAATTTATAGACAACTTTGAAATATATATAAAATATCTTCTTTCTTTATTCTTTTATAATCATTTAAATTTAATTTACAATAAAAATGTTAAACTTAACTTAATTTCTAATAAAAAGAAATTGATTATTAATTGATAGGTAAAGGGCAAATATTTCGTTAAAATCGAACTATCAAATCATATTAATTTTTTTTGAATAAATTAAACTGATCAAAGTTTGTCATTAAAATTAAATAATCAATAATTAATTATTTGATAACTAATCGAATTAGAATAGAACTGAAGTAATTTAAATATTTTTATAATATTATAATATTGAG
Source organism: Hedychium gardnerianum (assembly GCA_038050645.1). Lineage (NCBI taxonomy): Eukaryota > Viridiplantae > Streptophyta > Magnoliopsida > Zingiberales > Zingiberaceae > Hedychium > Hedychium gardnerianum. The sequence goes on from JBBUKS010300988.1 coordinate 4,877, forward strand.
CTTAGGTTATGCTCGATTTATTAAGATTTTTTTATTTAATCGTAATTAAAATTTCTCTATTTGATGTTTGATCCTCTTGATTTGATCATGAGAGTTTTTATTTATTTTTATTTGAGATTAATATTTTATTTTACATGATTCGATTAAACTATAACTTTTATATACGGTCCGAACTCCGATATTAATTATTAAAATCGAAAGAATTTAAATATTTTCATAATAATATAATATTATTCATTTTGAATCTAGACTTTCATTTTTAAATTTTATTAAAAAATCTCGTTTTTTTTTCTTATAAATTTATGATATTTTTTAATGTATTTTTAATATGAAATTTTATTTACAATCTTATCATCTCATAATGACAAAAAATAAAACGCTCGTCCCCAGCGTTCCCGTCAGTCCGTTCCAAAATCAACATGGAGGAAATAAATCATGAGGACTAATCTAATTAACCCGAACAATGATCAATACATGATAAAAAAATAAGAACTTTACTACAACCTTACCATCTAAATCTCAATATAATCGAGTTCGTCGACAGTTGACTATTACGCTAATAGTCAATTATACTAATCAATTCTTAAATTTACATTACTTGACTACTAAATTTACTATTTGATTTATTAGTCCATAGTTAATTAATCTTAGAACATCAATCAATTAATCCTAAGTCGACAACGAATTCGAGGAAGTCAATTCGAGGATTTTTTTGAGAATTTTTTATTACAAATCTAACCCACAACTTATCTTAACGTACGAATGGATTGATATGCAAAACCGATTCGATTTAATCCATTTAATCAAATTTTATATTTTAAAATCAAGATTGAATCAAATAAATTACAATAATCATTTTTTTTAAAACAATAAATTTCTAAATTAACCAAACTAAATTTCTGAATCTAATTAATTCAGTCAATTATTTTAATTTAATCGAGATTTTGCTCACCAAATCAAATCTTCATGTTTCTTCTCATTTCTTATCTATATAAAAGTCATATATCATTTTTCATGTAAATCATAGCCCATCCTACACATCATCATGTGATATGTGAATCTTCGAATCAAATAATTCTGACCACTACAAACCCTAATGTAAAGAATTACAACGGTGGAGCCTCTCCAATCTCCACAGGACTTAGAATGTGTTTTAAAAAACATAAATGGGTGCAGTAAAATCTGTTATAATCCAAGTTTGAGCTCCACTCAAGTTGATGCCTCAAATTTAAATTGAGGGGTGCTTCATGCTATGAAGCATCATTATTCAAGTCAAACTCATTCTTCTATGAAGCTACATTATAACCTCAAATTTATAATTCTTGTACTTTCATAGCTTTCTTTTAAAGAAAAGACAGACAGGGAGACGAGAGAGAGTTGAATCAAACAGGGATGGAGCTTCTGTTTGATGAACTGCCATTTATTTGGATGGTGGCAATTCCTTCTTGAACTTTCTCTGCCTGCTTTTCTGAGGCAGCAGCATCCACAATTCCATTGTTTTTCTCCGCAGGATACGATCTTCCACTGTTAATCACCATGTCTTTTACGAGGTTTTTGAGATCGTTATCGAGCAGCAGCGAATCTAAGGTGACATGTAATCCTGTAAATGTGAAATAACAAACATCAAGATACTTGTTGGCGCAAACTAAACTGAATAAGGATGTAAGTCGAATTGAGACCAAATCAAAATCGGTTGTTAAAGGGACTTTATCTACAATCATCAGTTGTTAAAAAACCATATCCAGGATTCTCCAACATATTGTACCAAAATATTCTCTCTCTGTTGTTTCATCAAATAACTTAATAGATATCATTCTGTATTGAAAAAAACCTAGACAGCACCAAGACTCAAATATGTTGTGAAATTGACAATTTTTAGTTTAACAAGTTTGTTTCTGTATGCAACTTAATAAGTTTTTTCATTAAAATTTTGCTAAAAGTTAACATAGTAGTGCCAAGACACTCAAACATGCTGATTAATTATAACATGTGAAATTGATGAATTTTCAATCCATAAACATTAATTTTATAGGAGTATTTTTGGCAGGATGATACAAAAAACATAATTCTTCATTACGGGGTTTATTTGAGCACTTGTTCTAGTTTTTAGACTAATATTTCGAGAATAACTCACATTTTGAATTAGAATGGAAACTGCAAATAGTTTGTCCAGAATGAAAGTTTCACTTACGAAATCGCCAATAATGCTTTGGGTTCGTTGGATCATTTATGGTCTCCTCTACAGCAGGTCTAGTTGTGTATTCATCTTTTAGTGCCAATATGTCCTAACAAAGCAAACAAAGGTCACCAACATGAATACTTGCAAGTATGGATTATTACCAAAAAGAGTTTCAGTAAGTACCTGAAGGGGGAAAATTGCCCACATCGATGGTGCTTGAATGTGTTGGTGAATGATGTAGTATGCTATGTCTGTGGTGCAATGAGGAGGAGGAATATCATTACAACCAACAACATCTCTGTAAAACCGGCATCTCCTTTCTTCATCTTCCTCCCACCAAGCGCGCATGGTGGAGCAGTCATGGCAAGATGGTGCACAGACCTAAAAAAAGAAACCATACCGACCATTTTAAGGAAATAAAAGCTTGAGTGAACCCTGTACACGATTACTCTGAAGATGGTAGTCAATCAAGTAGATTAGTTAACTGTTCTAGCATCAAGTTAATAAACCAATATTGATGTTTGAAAAGGAGAATCAAACAAGCTGAGATACAAGATGAGCATCTGAAGTATTCTAGTTGATCAATCAGAGTAAGCATTTATTCACTGGAAAATGATAAATGTTTATTATATTTTATTGGTGAAAAAATTAAAAAGGGTGAAATCTAAAATTAGCATTGCCTTTTTTTTTGTTGCAAAAGAGAAATCTAACCTTAGCATTGCAAGAGAAGATTTGAAAACGAAAGTAGTTTCTTAGCATTGTGATAATCTGAAATACTCCTCTGATAACTCCTGACATAGAGCTTAATGGAGAGTTGTTGTGTTTGCTCCAACTCTATAAGGTTGACTACATAGTTCTTATCTCGATATCAAGTAATAAATAGGATTAAGATTCATACTCACTTGGGTTCAGATATTTATAATGTTCAATATCTAGACGCAACACTCAACCTCATAATCTCGGCTTTGGATGAGCTCAAGAGTAAAATTAACGTATATAACTCCAAATAGTTTGGACTAATATGACTCCAGGATGTTGATGAAAGCTAATGAATATACTTGAATTATAATTTATAAGAATGAATCAACCTACTGACTTTCAAAATTTGCTCCAAGGAAGAGGTACCAGTGCCATAGTGCTTGAAATTGAAACATAAAAAAGGAATACAAAGACGATGATATACAAAAGTAATGGAAAAGAGCTCGTGATTGGTGTTCTAGGGAAGATCAGGTTAACTAACACAATCTTCAATATCTGAAATAAGAAATGGTCATCCTTACCGTCATATAAGGGTATTGAGATGGTATACCAAATTCTCTGTCTGGTTCATTAGGCATTCTCTGAATGCGTAAGCCAATTAAACCCAATTCTTGCATTACCTGAGCAGGACAGGTAGCAGGGAAACATTAGCTTTTTGTCTCTGAAAAATGATACGTGTGAACAAAAGTTCACTCAGATAAGCATTATTAGAATAGGACATTAGTTGATATGTAAAGATAAAAGAACAATGGCTGAACTTGAAAGTAAGAGGACATACGGGATGGACACAAGAAGGGATGAGTCCAAGATCCTCCCCACAGGCCAACATGTCGGAGGAGTTCAATAGTACAGGCAGAGTTTTCATTGCATTCTGACGCCATAGATCTTCTTGCCGGCAAAAATAGTAATCATAGTATAATCTCTTAAGTACATTTTTGCTGTGGGAAGCAAAGTTTGCCAAGAGAATTAGAAACTAATAGTGCAGATTGGAGAATGTACACGTACTTTAAGACATAGATTTATCATTTATTGGTTCTAGATTGGAAAAGACTCAATGGAATAACTATTGATATGAATGTTTAATAGGAATAGACAAGAAACAATTTTCACAATGAAAAAGTATCCTTACATCAATTATTTTGTCCAACTCATAGTTTACATGGTTTGTCCAGTTCAATGATCTACTTTACCCAGACAACCATACTCAGTTAATTGGCTTGTTAGTTCACCCTTCTAGTCTGACTAGCCCATATGGGATGACTCATTCGACTCGTTTGGCAAGTCCAACTGACTCATCTAGTCCACACACTCGATCCAATTCAGTGAGTCTGACCAGACCAATCTACTCACCCAACCTAACTCATCTGCCAGTCAACCCGTCAACCCGTTTGACCCATTCGGCTTTACTAACATAACCGGCCTGCTTGTCCAACTCAAACCGATAAACGTAATTATAAACTGAATCCGTTTGTCCAGCATGGCCAGCCATCGAACTGGTCTGGCCTGACTAGCATATTTGGCCTATTAGTCCTGACCAACACGTTTGATCATCCGACCCGATCGGTCTGTCCAACTGTTTGGCTTGACATGCTTGCATGGCTAGCCAAAACCTATCGAATTGACCGTCATGCCAACACATCTGATTAGCTAGGCCCTATTGAACCATTTGACCATCAACCTGACCAACAGGTTGGGCTCGCTCTCACTTCACCCAACCAACCCATCAGGTTAGTCCCACATGCGAGGTCAACCGATTCAACCGTGTCAAATTGGCCTACCTGGTATGACTGAGCTGGCTGCTGAACAGTTTACTTGGCCCACCTAACTTGATTGATTCAAAAGTCTAGCCCCTTGATTACTTGTTTGTAAGATATATATATAAGGGTTGAATAGAACAAGAAAGAATATGCATTATTTGAAGAATGGAATACAAACAGAATAGTTATTTCTAGAATAAAGGAATCACATTTTCAAAAAAATTGGTACTCCAAGCTCATTGTTGCAACTAAACATAGAAATGCTTATTCCATGGGTATTCATATATAGAATAAAATAGTTATTTTCATGAGCTATGAACCAAACGCACCATCAAAGAAAAAGAAACAGCCTTAAACCAAATAGGAGGAAAGAAATTTATTCCTCAGCATAAGAGCATATATTTGTACCTATGTTCGTCTAAAGCTTTAAAATTGGAAGTATCTTCGAGATTAAAACGAGGATAAAATTTCCTTGGGTCTTCAGGATCTCTGATAAGAACAATATTCTGCACAAATATAATGTTTAACCAACAAGAATATTTTCAAGGTCCACTCTTTGAAAACACCATTTTTTGCATTCATGGACATGTTATTCTAACCTGTATAAGCTCCAAAAGATCACTTCGTATCTTGCTTTCTTTCTCCAACCACAGTGACTTTTCAGGAAGGGATTTGAGTTTGGATATAATCTTTTTCTCTGTATTGCAATCTTCCTTGAACTGAAATGCGAAGAAACTTAAGAGATTGGTTGACTTTGAGCTGATAGCATTATCTAATTAAAAAGGTTCTGGAAATCTAAATGTGCATTAAAATAAAACAATCTAGAACTGTCTCTGGATTCAAGCAAATATAAGTAGCTGAATATATTTGATTATGTTGCTGCTTCAATTAATTCTAGAGCTTCCAAACTATAATAATTCAACAAACATTCTTATGAAAACTGTACCAAAAGAAATTATATAAGACTTCTCAAATCAAATTGAACCATTTCGCAACCAAAAAAATTGATTTATTAGATTTTATTTTATATTTTAAGATAATTACAGAATAATGGGTTCTCCTGCAATCCTACTCGAATTGCCAAGTTCTTGTTAGTCTTGCAATTAGTTATATCAACACAAATTCAGTATAGATGGGGGGAAAATAACATCCAATATTATATGATATAGACTGAAACCATTAATCTAGTTGTATTTTACCTGCATTGGCCTGTCTAAATTTACATTCAACACTAGAATCCAAGTTAGTTCAAAATTGAAATGTATAATGCTCAACTTCATCCCTAATGACCCCACCTCGTAACAAAGCTTTTGGTATTCATTGAAAAAAATTGATGCAATCACAGTCCAAAATGTTCCAAATTTCTCCTGCAGAAAAAAAGTAATTCTAAATTAGAATATCATGTTACCTATCATTCATGGCCAAGCTTTGCAAGGAAAGTAAATCAACAACAACCTGTAAGATTTCTTGCCGAACATATGGACGGCTCAACCGATTGAAATCCCATATGCCTTCCTTTTCAAGCTCCTCCTAAAAATGGAAGATTATTTTACTAGACATAATGAGCACAATATTATAACAAGAATATACCTCAAAGAGTGATAACAAAGAACTTAGTATGCTTTTGAAAGATTGTTAGCTATTCATTGACAAAAATTCTTTGTAATTGATGACATATTGTATTACCTGACTCAAGGCAATAGATGGACGGAATTTTCCAACTAAACCAGTAGCAGCATGATCAGGAAGTTCCCAAATTCTAAAGAAACCTAGGATGTGATCTATCCTATAGGCCGTAAAATACTTTGCCATCTGTTAATAGCAAGAAAACCGCAGAGAGATAAGAGAAGAAATCAGCCTGAATCAGCCTGAACTGACACATAACACAAAAGATGATAATAACACACTTTAGAACCTGTGTCAGCCGAGCTCGCCACCATGCATAATTGTCCTTTGACATTTCCTCCCAGTTATATGTAGGAAAACCCCAATTCTGTCCATTTTTGTCAAAATAATCTGGAGGAGCTCCAGTGGATGTGTTCATACGAAATAAGTTTGGATATACCCATGTATCTACACTGTTCCTGTCAACACCTATTGGCAAATCACCTTTCAATACAATTTTTTTCTTCCTTGCATAATCTGCGGCTTCTGATAACTATCAGAAAGAAAAACAGAACGAATTACAAACCCAACAGGAAAAAAGGCCAACGCAGGTATTGTGACTAATAAATACAGCCACAAACATCTATGTTTTAACTGTGAAGGGCATCCATTCTTACTTGCTTATGTAGATGGAACTGAATATAGTAGTGAAAGCATATAACATCATGATGTAAGGCATCCTCCGAGACCAGTTTCTCGAGCTGAGAAAGAAGTAGTTTATTAGCCAAGAAGACATACACTAATAAGTTAGATAATATATGCCACCAAAAATCTAAGAGTGAGAAAAAAGATACTGTTTATAGCCAAAAAAATATCCATGAAAATTTTTAAAGGAAATTCTATAGTACCTTTTCACTGGAGAAATGAGAAAAGGTACCCCATTGAGTGCGATCTGATGTCTCAAAGAAGTCCCTTAGAAAACAATATGCTGCATATGGTTTCAACCAATTCTGTTCAAGGAAATTCTAGATTCAGAGGAAAAGAAATATATTGCCTTAATTAAGTGAAAAAGTTAAGCTCATAGTCATCTTAGACTTCCGTCATAAATATTGCAACATCATACAACATAGATTTGAATTGTTGAATACCTCATTCTCGGAGATGAACGTTTTAAAAGAGCCTGAATTTAGTATTTTTTCCTTTTCTAGATCAAATATTTTCTTTGAAATTGATAATTTAGCAGCCATTGTAGCCTCATAATCAACATCCTGTGTACAGAAAAGGAATTTAAAAAAAGTAAAAATTGAAGTTCAAAGAGTCGATCAATAAAAAGACATGCAATCTACTCAAAAGGTCAAGTTTGACATACAAATATAACACAGTTGAAAATTACAAAGTGGACTTCTCACAACAAACCATATTATCATAGATTAAATCATGAGCATAGAATTGCATTTAAGTTTTGTGCCATCAGCAAATTTCTAGATTGAATTTTTCTGCTAACAAGAATAGCATAGATTGAAGGTGTGTTTTGACAGAAAGGGATTTGGGGTCTCGAATTGATTTGAAAGTTTTATAAATTTCTCATTTCTTTGGATTAATGGAGGTTATAAATGAAGAGCACTATAAATATTCTAGATTGATATTCAATCCAATTAATACCAATATCTTTCCATACATAATAGTTCAAAAAGGAAGCTCCCTCCAAGCCATTCAGGAATTATGGCGTGGTGTGGATTTCAGTCCTGAAACAAAGCTAGTTAATGCTATGCAAAATTACCTTTTTATCCAATTGTTGTTTCATCTTCAGTATCTCTTCCTGTGATAAAAAAAGAACATCAAAAACACAATAAAAAGTCTTGAGGCACCGAACAGATGAAATCTCATGGTGTCAAATACTTAATGTCACATAATTAAAGGTTAATGAGAAAACCTTAATGTTTTCTGGGATGTCTTCTGAAAGGGCTTGAACTCTCAGGTACAAAGGATGCAATGCAAATACAGAGAGAGAACTGAAAATTTCAGAAGTTTAAAATATTAGAAGAGGGACCAACAATTTATGTAAATTTGCTGGAAAAGATAATAGATGCTAAATAGCATGGATGCTGATAGAAAGGCACTGTGATTGAATTACTGTCTTAAACAACTAGCCACTGAAAAAGAGAGGAAAATTTGGTGGGGTTTGTGGGCATTAGTTTTTAACTAAATACAAAATATATCAATCTGGTAAATATCTTTTTGTGGAAAAAACGAGAGACTGGTAAATACTGTACAAGAAAGATTTCAGCACTGCTGGCAAAGAAATGTTATGATATGCTTGCATTCGAAAGTCTTAACTAATATACGCTGCTTGGCGTTACTGTCTATAAATTTGTGCATCTCAATGGGCAAGGAAACTGATTTTAACATATCATTAGAAACACCATCAATTATATAAATATTCACATAATTAAGGCAACAAAGATGCCTTCAGTAGAATGATTATCCCTTTGCATTTGCACAGGCCCAATCAGTTCTTGAAACATAATTACCAAAAGATCTTCAATACCTGTATGGATAAGAATCCCACCACATTCTATGAACTGAGGTGTCATTGATCGGAAGAAGCTGTATGAGGTGAAAACCAGATTCAACAGCCCAATCAACAAGCAACTTCAGATCTAGGAATTCTCCAACTCCAAGATCGTCAGTGGATCTAATGGAGAACATCGGTATAGCAACACCAGAACCCCTCCATGCAGTTACCTGTCAAAGTAAATGTTTATTGGTGAGAATCTGGCATTGTCGATCAGCTCAGAGATGACATGATCTAATCAACCTAACAAATTGGGTTTTACTTGATAGTTAGAAAGTTGAGTCCAACTATATACTTTACCCGAAAGGGGCCATCTGCTAGAACAATGTAGTTGGGAGGATGAATTGACTGGGAGTCAACAGATAACTCTCTGTTGGGTCCAAGTTCAAGAGTAGGATCAGTTGATTCATGAACTTGATAATATTTGTATGTGTGACTATGATTAAGGACAAAAATATCAAGTAGGCCGGCAAATACACAATAAATAGAACCGAGCAATCTACTAAAATGGCACAAAAGCAATTTTTATAATTTAAATTTGGATGGCCAAAGAAAAGGATATTTAAGTGGGAACTCATATTTCCTCAACACACATTCTGCTTTCCAAGTATTGTCTCCTGCATATTTTAGCCTTAGTCCATCCTGTGTCTTCCATTTGCCTAATTGGGAGGCACTTCCAATAACACCAATCTGCAAAGCTATCGCTTTTGAGAACTCCAACAAGAAAATATAAGTTGAAAAGTCTGACAAATATTGATTATTTTTTTTCTAATTACAGGAAAGTGATATAGACTTACTGAAGCTCCGTGTTCTATTTTTGAGCATCTAATCATGAATTGAACAACGATTGAATCTGGGAAAAACATCTGGAATCAGAATCCTTATACGTATATACATATATATAATGCGAAACAATGAGAATTTGAATAGTGAAATACCTTGCCAGTCCAAGCTTTTCAGCGAAACATCAGAATCCTCTTCATCAGCGCCCAAGTTTTTCTCTCCGCCAAAAATGACATCTTTGAATGCGCTGCTAAGGAACAAAGATTCCGAAGCTTCCTGCAACCCCGACAAACGAACATTGCAATCGCAAACAAAAGAAACACGCTACACAATGGAAAATTCCCAACAAAACTCGAAACCCACCTGCCAAAGATCACGAATTTCCACTACGGCTCCTTCCGGTACGTCACTCGGCAGCGTAAACCTCCGTTTCTTCCCCGCCTCCCGCCTCAGCACATTTCGATTGTCGTCGACGACGTAGTAACTGTACTCGCAACTGAAACCAGCGGCGACGGAAACCTTGGCGTACCAGACCAACACGTCGCCTTGGTGCGACGGGTTCAAGGCCAGCCCTTGCTTGACGTTCCCGGAGCCAAGCGGGGGCTGGGAGCCGCAGATGAGGAGGCTCTGCCCCCATTGAGTGTAGTAAGGCAACCGGAAGACGAGGGTGACGGTGCTGCGGGACTTGATCCCGGAGTGCGATCCCAGGTTGAGCAGCATGGCTTGCCGAAGCCAAGGGGGACTGGAGCAGGGTAGATTAGATTGGGACAACGGTGGATATGGAGATCTCTTCTGCGATTGCGGTGGGGAAGAAAAAGCGAACAATGCGATGGGGATCTCGCTTTCCCCTGCGACGAGCTCACGAGATTGCTCGTTGTGATGCGCGAATTGCTGCAAAAATATCTGCGTCTCTGTGCGTCGAGATTGAACGGTGGAGGTAATTTAATTTAAAAAATCCAACTTTAAAAAAAAAACACAATTAATAATGTAATAAAATACAAACGTGATAAACATTTTAGTGTAGATTTTATCTTCTCGATTTTTTATTCTTTCAATCCTTTTCTAAATAGATCTCTTATAGATCCTTCTCTATTTTACGTGATAAACGTAATAATAATTTAAATTTTGAAATAAGCCAACAATAATCATAGATCTCTTGAATTGTTCTCAAAATGTGGCTCCATCTCCATTTGATTAGTTACGAGTGAACTTCCTCAAATGGGGTGATGTTCCCAATTCTTAAAAACATTGGTTCAACGTGGCAACACGCTCAAACAGGATTGTTCAGGAGGGGCCTACACTATTCTCCACCGCGATTGGTCGATAAGCTACGATCGATCGACGAACACTTTGTTTGGTATTACGAGATGGAGAAGAAAAAGAAAAACATGATTACAAGAAAGACAAACCAAGGATCATATCCAAGGATGTCCTTAATACATGATTGTCAGTGTCCTAATGAAGTAGATAGAAATCCATTAGCTGCTGAAGCTCCTCTCAAATGATCATAATTCATAAGCAAGATAGTGTCCTTCGTTTTTTTTTTTTTTGGCTACTGAGTTCACTCTGTGCGTTTGCTAACAAATAACTTCCCTATATCTTCAGTAACCACATTACTCCTGTCAAAACAGAAAAAGGTTGAAATTAGATAAATTCGATATAAAGAGAGAGATGTAATTATATATATCTAACATAGTGTGCATCTTTTTTAGGGATTTCCTAGGATAAATCATGGCAACTTCCTTTGGTTCCTTACGAGAGAAATCCAATCGATCAGAATAGAGGTTAAAAACAAACAATATACTACTCGTGTTCTTTGTATGGAAATCAATGGTTAACAGAAATACATTTATGCACATATCAAATCTCATAGGAACATTATTTAATATAAATCTTGCTACAAGAACAAAGCTCGCATCCAATGAACAATGCTCATTTTGGTGTTAGGAAAGTTTAATTATTAGTTGAGGTTCTTCTTATATTTTTCTAATATGTTGCCCTAAACATTATAGAATCAAAACTCATCCTAGTGATGCAAGATACACTAAGAATGTTTTTTTTTTCATTGCCCAATTACATAGATGCTTTCAAATGAAATCTCACCTACTTTTCTTATGATAACAAAGGGAGAAGATCAAGTTAAAAGCTAACCTTCCACGGAGCTGGGGTGGTACTAACGAGCCATCATGTGTGTCGGGAACATTTCTTAGATGTGATAATTCTCCTCTAGGATGCTTCTTAGGCGGTTGATGATTGCTTGATCCATTTTCTTGTCTCTTTCGTGATGCACTTTCTGCAACTGCTGCAGCAACTCTAGAGGAATGGTCATTGCAAACTGATGGCAAAGCAGGTGATGGTGCAGCAAATAGAGCTGATACACTTGGAAGTCCCTCCAGTGATGGTGGTGGCAAGGGAGAGATTACATTTGGATGTTGATTTGTTGCCATGTTACCACTGGGATACAATGTGTGAAGAGAAAGGAAGTGAAGAAGATTAATATCAATAATATGAAGAACCCAAAATACAAGCTCTCCTTATATTTTAAAAATCTATAAAAAAAACAGTATAAGAATCATATACAAAGAATTCTATCATGATAAAGATGCTGCATTTGGGTCATTTTTTTAAGACTCAAAGTATGTCCAGTTTCTGAACCACACTGGTATTTAGGAAAAAAAATGGAAACTTTAAAACTATCTGAAGCTAGTTATATGAACTCTATAAAGATTACAACACCAATGCCTACAACCTCGAAGGAGAAATTTCTTCCATGAAGAAATGGTGAAAACTATTACAACCCCAGGAGTCAAGCACTGCAGATGTCAATAAAGAGAAAAGGAGAGCGAGAAGGAGAAGGAGAAGGAGAAGACAAATGAGGAAGAGGTGAAGAATCAAAAGGGAGAGAGAGGTAGAAGAAAGGTACAAGAAGAGATAAGAAGAGAGAATTTTTATTATACCTTCCCTCTGACTCCTGAAATAGTAATAATTGGCAGGAGAGCCAACCATAGGCGATGACGTCCAACTAAGCATGTTGGAATTTTCCAAGGAAATACTAGAAGATCATGATGAACAGCATACTCTATATGTCCAAGAATGAGCAGAATAATAAAAGTGTTTCATGCAGGTTTCAGCAATTATGAAAACAATAAAAGCTATCCAAAGGTGGCATAAGAGGGACGGCAAAGACCATCAAACTCAATACATGCTGAAGATAAAGAATTGAAGGAACCTCCTAACTACTCAATGATAAGTATCCATGAAGTTCCTTAGTCCCCAGTAATGCAAGCTCCTACCACCACCAACTTGCACCCTATTTCTGTCCTTATCAATTTGAGAAGAACATACAATTTTATCAGCAAGTAAGTAGCTCCCAATAAATAAAAAACAACATGAGAATCTCAACTTATTGATGTTGATTGCCAATTAAGAACGACACCAAGAGACCAAGGAATACTCATGAATTTAGCTACTAAAGTGCTAATGTGCACTAAAACTATAACAGTTGATTTCCTTATTCTTCCATTAACAAAATTTGATGAGATAGTAGAGACTAAATGGTCAAGCACGTAGGGTTCCATCCTCTCGGACTTCAACACCATGAACATGGGATTCACAAAGCATGAAACAACAGCTACGAGGGACATGACCGCAATTAACATCTTTAGAAGAAGAGCAGAATAAGTGCTCCACATGAAAACATCTATCTGATCACCCACTTGTTAAACAAAGGGAACCACCGCCAACAATTCCCACGTACCTCGTGCTTGGGTTCAAGCACAAACTCAATGGGAGCAAGAAATCTTATGAACCTAGTCCACCTCACAAAACAAGCACGAATTCAGTAAGGGAAGAAAGATTATGAACCTAATCCACCTCCCAATAGGTCAAGGCAGGGATGGACTCGACCACTGTGAAGGAAGCAAGGGATGCACCCATTAAAAGAACCCTAACCATCGAAAGTCGAAAAGCGACAAGTGGTAAGAGAGCGAGAGGAAGCAAGGGTTACCGATTCCGGAAAATAGGAGGTGGAATCGAAGGCGGCCGCCGCAGCGGAGCGGGTGAAGAGAGAGGAGGAGGAGCAGATTCCTTCACCTCGTCGATTTCCTCCTCTTCGTCGGAGGCGGCGTAATCCACCAGCGCTGACATGTTCGCCTCCTTCAGTTTTTTTTTTCTCGTTGCTTTCTGAAAATCTAAGTTCATTTTAGATGTAATTCCATTTCAGCCCTTCCAAACTTTAAGGCTGTTCAGAGAAACCCTCATAATTTCAGAATTGTAATACTTTAGTGTTTCTAAATTCATATATTAACATTGTTAAAAAATAGTTTAATTTTATTATTTATAAAAAATAATAAATAATTTCACCAATAAAAAAATCTATGTCATTTTTAAACTCAGCCATTTTACTTTCAACTATTAATTAATAATTTCACAGATAATAAGAGTTCAAAAATTAGAAGGTTTTTGAGATTTTTAAAACTAAAAGTTATTTCCGACAAAATATAAATTGTGGAGGTGTGAAATGAATTTTTTCCCATTGTATCGATATGAAAACCCTTTGACGCTCTTCTCAATATTATCCTCATTCCAGATCGAGGCGAAGCGATTCAAGATTCCTGATCGAGATGGACCAAAAGCCGGAGGAGATCAGCAGCTCCAAGGTGTTCGGCGGCTACAACCGTCGCTTCCGCCACTTCAGCCCCACTCTGGGCTGCGCCATGACCTTCACCGTCTATTTCCCCCCGTCCTCTTCCCCTTCCCAGAAGTTCCCGGTACGCTTGCCACTTCTCTCTATTTTGAATCCTTTTTCTTTGACTCTGGCCACCAGATTAGTGCCCTTATTTTGTTAATTTATGCTGCATTATTGAGATTGTTAATCTTTTGTACGCGCTAATGAAGCCTGCCTTTTAGCCTTTCCTCTTGGATGTGCATCTGTGTTTCACTTTTTCGGTTACAAAATTAGGATATTTGGAAATAATAAAAAAGTCATTTTTATAAATTTCTTTATATTGTTCGTAACAAAGAATTTTCTTCCATAGGTATTGTACGGGACGTAGACCTAGTGAACGCTTTCGTCACTTAAGATCTGGACGAGTAAATGAGCTGATCCGAATTCATCTTTGCAGTTATTTAATATACAAGAATTTTCATTTTTGAATCGAGGTTTTATGATAATTATATTATAATAATAGGGTAATACTTTGTCGGCCTTATCCATTTTAGATTTTTTTATAAAATAAATCAAGTAGAAATATGAGACGAGCTAACGTGTTGAGCAGGAGACATTCTATAAAGGCACTCATTGGGCCTTGTAGTATTGATAATGATTTTTGGACGCATGACTCATCATCCATGGGCTAGATGCCCTATTTTATAAACATGTGAGTATCAGTTATGGGAGGAAGTTTGGACGAGAATAGAATTGGCACTAGGTAAATCAAAGGTTGAGCTGCTCATTTGATTGTCCTTTGCATCACTTGGTAATTGGCTGACAATAGTGACATGCAGACAGGATGCAAGAGATCACACGTGAAAAAAATGAGTTGAAGGAAATGCACTCTTAGGCAGTTGACAGAGTATCGTGAATATGTATAGTGATGCCACAATAAGGGTTGTCAAACTTCATTTCAGCATTAGTGGCTAGGGCATGGACAGAATGACTTCACCTGGAATTGGACAAGGAGCACTTGTTGAAGAACTTGAACTTTGAGGAGCTGCCAAAATAGTTGTTACATTTTGTGGCTTTAGCATGGATGAACTGAATGGTTTTCAGGTGGATTAGTGCCTTGAAGCTACTGCACACATGTGCTACATCTTTCGTGGTCTGTTGAACATATATGATAGATTAACTTGGTAATACTAGGCAAACTAGGAAGGAGGATGGGGAGGATGATTAGATTGGTTTTTCAATCTGTACATAAATGATTTGTAATGTTATTGCATAATACTTCATCATATTATTCATCACATAATTATGATACAATTAGAAACAAACTGGTTAAATCAGGGGAAAGAAAGGTAGATAAAGGAACAATCTTTTCTCCTAACAAGATTATTACATTGCCTAGAATTCTGGATGTAATTTGATGCTTTTTCTTCTCCTTGTACAGGTTGCAATGAACTTGTCACTTCTGATTATGACTTTTGTATTGTATATATGTAGTTTATTGATTTTGTTCTGGTCTTTGGTAAAAAAAAAAAATCTGAAAATTTACAATAAAACAAAATTGGGGTGTTCTGTTAGTTGCTTTGCTGATACTGCTTCAAATTTTTTTGGCCTGACCAGTAGACTTCAATATTATGTCAGATCCTTTACTGGCTATCTGGATTGACATGTACCGACGAAAATTTTATCATCAAATCTGGAGCACAGCGAGCAGCTTCAAGTGAGGGCATCGCTTTAGTTGCTCCTGACACATCTCCAAGTAAGCTATTTGCTAAGGTGTAATACTTACTGGGATTTAGGTGTTCTTTTTTTCTTCTATTCTTCAATATTGCTTTGATACCAGGTTTTTTTTTACAGAAAGCACATGAGCATAGGAGATTTGTCATACATGACTGCATGCCTGGCAATCCAATATTAGTGCCTTTAAGATATCTCTTTATAATAGTTCCCTGTTTGGGGAGAAGCTTAAAACTCAAAAATGAGATAGAGATTATCCTTCAATGAATCATTGAAATTCTGATGTGACAAGCTTTTTTATATCATTGTAAATTTTTTACCAAGATATTATTTTTGTATAAATTTATTAACAAATCATTTTGCACAAGTTTGTCAAATTCATTGTTCAATATAGAAGCCTCTTGTTATTTTTTTCAATTTATTAAAGTTCATTGTCAAAGAAAAGGCAATAGAGGAAAAAAGGATTAAGGTATTTCAAATTAGTGTGTCACCTTTTAAGAGAAGTGTATGACTTCATGCTACTTTATGACATATAATTTTGGGGAACCACCATCATGTTATCACACAGTGATGGGTATCATTTTTCTTTGTCAGAATGAGATGAGAAGTGCAAATTTTATCCTCCTGCTCTGCCAGAAATTTCTATACTAAATTAGAAAACCATATTCAGGTGTATTTTTATATGTGTTCCAGAAGCATCATAATTCATAAATATTGGTTCTTCATGTTCTTTTCCCCATTATTACTTTTATGGTCCATAAAATTTAATGTGTTTTGAAATTTGACTGCTCAGCAGAATGGACTAGGATTATGCAGCACATAATATGCTTCTTTGTGTTCCATGCAGGGGGACTAAATGTGGAAGGGGAGGCAGATAACTGGGACTTTGGAGTTGGTAAGCATAGAAAGAGCATGTTTTAAGCATATTTGATTTAGTGAGATTCTATCTACCTTTCATATTTTATTCAAGCAAAGAACATTGTTGGTTCCACAGGTTAGTGTTTCTCAGGGACTTTGAAAATCTTCCTACATACTTTTTTTGTATGCAGTTTGAACTAGGTCGATGTCTAAATCAATTGATAATATGATGCACTGGAAATGGATCATTGCTTTGAGACAAAAAAAAAATAAGGGTGAAGCTTGGATGTGGTTTTGATGTATGTGGGGAAGAAACAAAGATTGAAATTTGCCTTCCAAATTCAGTATAACTATATAGAATTACCAATCTCATTCTGAAAATGTTGCTTGTATCTGTAAGCCTGATTGGAACATATAGATCCAGTATAATACTACAGTCTGCTTTTTTAGTGGATCTACTTTGTTCTCCTCTCAATTTTTTCCCCATTAAAATCATGATCATTTTTTTGGTTTGTGTGCATTGAGTGCATAGATATATATCTAGCAAATGTGCTTGCATTTATTAGTGCCCGGAACATTTCATATAGATCCAGTATAATACTACAGTCTGCTTTTTTAGTGGGTCTACTTTGTTCTCCTCTCAATTTTTTTCCCATTAAAATCATGATCATTTTTTTGGTTTGTGTGCGTTGAGTGCATAGATATATATCTAGCAAATGCGCTTGCATTTATTAGTGCCTGCAACATTTCATGAGATTATGGCCATCTTGGATACTTTACTTTGCATTTAATAAAAATATTGAAGCATAACATTGTAAATTATAATCTTAGGAAATGAACCTATCAAAAGTTTACTCATTTACATAAGTATTATATAATTTGTATAATTTATTTATGCAGCTTCTTTATCTGTTATTTGAATTTTCATGCATATAAATTGTCTATAGGTTATTTGACAACTATTTTTACAATAACATAGGAAGCATTTCCTATGTTTCATTCTCATAGCAATACTCTCAGAGATACTCTTTAATTTGTTAAACCCTTCAAGGTAATATTACCAATTAGAATTAATTTTTTGTTTCAAACCAATTACTAATAAGAGGGAAATTTTCTTTCCTCAGACTACATATCAGTTTTAAAATTGGCTTTAATTTTCAAGTCTAGTCCTTAATTCACATGTCTTCCCTGCTGTATGATACCTACAGCTATCTCATTCTTAACATTAAGGAATAATTCCTTGATTTCTTGATTGAACTCATTTTTTTGTTTTCTGTAGGTGCTGGGTTTTATCTAAATGCCTCCGAGGAGAAGTGGAGAAATTGGCGTATGTATGACTACATCATAAAGGAATTACCAAAAGTTCTCGCTGAAAATTTCGAACAACTTGACATCACAAGAGCATCAATCTCTGGGCATTCGATGGGTGGACATGGCGCATTGACTATATACTTGAAAAATCAGGGAAAATATAAGGTACTTTGAAATGTTGGCTTGAATTAACAACAGGTAAGTAAGAAAATTACATGAGTGTATGTCAGTTCGTCTTGCTATTGTTTTCAGTCAGTTTCAGCTTTTGCACCCGTTGCAAATCCCATAAATTGCCCTTGGGGTCAAAAGGCATTTTCAAACTATCTTGGCAGCAATAAATCAGACTGGGAGGTATGCATCTTGCAATTAATCTGTCAGATAACTGTTGAATTGTTGAGAACATTAAAATTTAACTTCTCTTTTCTATTACTTTTAGGAATATGATGCGACATCGTTAGTTGGAAAAAGCACGAATATTTCAACAACCATCTTAATTGACCAGGTATTAATATTGTTTTGTTTATTTACAATTTTTTTTGTCAGCCATCTTTCTTTTGCCTTTTGCAAATTAAATGCATCCTTGATGGTAACACCTTTTCTGGGATGCTTGGTTTCAGGAATGGAATAGAATGACTAAGGAATAAAAAAAGAAATAAGTATTCATCAGTTTGGTTTATGAAATGAAATAGATATGAAACAATTATTTTTATATTTGGTTCATAAGATGTTAAAGAATAAACAAGGAATAGTTTACATAATGATTAAATATCTCTATATGAAATATTTTATCTGTCTCGTCTAACTCTCATGATCTACTCAGTCCGGGGTGACAAAACTTCCCTACCCATCTGCCCTGTCCAACCTGACCAAGCTAATTGGTCCTTGAGTCCATTTTCCTATTTTGATTGGCCCATTCAGCTCATGCGATCCTTTCAACTCACTCAGCTCGAGTATTCTGTGTTCTGGCCCTCCAGTCTAACAACAGTTCCATCCAGGTGATTGCTAAAACTCGTCTAATAGTTCTTTACCTCTAAAGATTTGGTAGCATTGTGCCATTTGCGGTGTGTAAAGAAGCCTGCCTGGTGTGATTTTGTTTCCAGTGGTTTCCATCTTCCTAAACACTGCCCAACTCCACCTGCGCCACACTTTGGAGAGAATCTAGCTGGCTTACTTGATATGAGTTCATCACAAGTCAGGTTCCAGCTGGAAAAAGCTATTTGGCAGCAGAAAATGGGTTGTGTTCCCCTTGGACATACACAACGACATCATTCAATTAGTGTACACAAAATAGGGAGTTGCCATCATTCAATTAGTGTACACAAAATAGGGAGTTTCCATCATTCAATCGACATCATTCAATTACTGAAGTCCTGAAACCTCCAAATACCTCTACAACCATGAGACAACTTACAACTAGGGAGTTGCCATCATTCAATTAGTGTACACAAAATAGGTGTCACTGATGAAAACCAAAATATGCCTTAGAAACTAGTTCCATCACGAAGGGCCAAGTAGAAAGCTGTAAATTGAACAAGTGTTATATGATATTCTTTAGTCGGCTACACAATATCTGAAAACAATTTAATAGGACACTTGTTCCATCTTTACATGGTTATAATCCCATATAAGAATGTGATGTATGGTTGTTTTAGTGTTTTTAGCTCCTCGTACTATGATTCATGGTGGCAAAAGGTCATGCGCTGACCTCAGTCATCTCACACGATTAGTCCCACAGTCATTTGTAAAAAGGTAAATCATGGGCGGCCTTTGGCCGTTGACCATTGACCATTGCATGGGGGAGGGCAGGAACCTGGCAAGCATTGTGCTATCAGGAATTGACCTCCAGACCTCTTAGTGGCAACGTCTCATGCAATGACCATCTATCTGTCCCGTGGGAACAATCTCGTATTATGATTCATGAACTATAGCTTTGCTTTTTCAATGAATACCAATTCCTCAAATTCATACACAATTGTGGTTTGAATGACAGGGAGAGAACGACAACTTCCTTCACAACCAACTTCTTCCAACCAACTTTGAGGCAGCCTGCAAAGCTGCAAACGTTCCATTAGTACTTCGAATGCAGCCTGGTTACGACCATTCTTATTTCTTCATCTCAACCTTCATAGACGACCACATCCACCACCATGCCCAAGCTCTCAAATCGTCTTAAAATCATGAAAAATCTACCACCAATGCTGCGTTTTCTGGACACAGAAGATGTATCACTTTTCGTAGCAGTACTTTATCGGCTTATCGCTATGTTTGTGTGCTGGATTGTTTCAACTGAACCAGGTATTTCACTCTGTATTGGGGAAAACTTACTTTCTTTTTAGAGTTGCAGGTTGGTAGTATGTCTGTTTCCCTACTTTCCTTGTATTATGAAAAATATGATTTCACTTGGCAATTTTGTTCATTTTGTGGGAAATTGCAAAGAAGTAAAGGGTCCATCGATACTCAAACGCAACCTGGTTATGACCATTTGTATATCATAACCCTCATAGACAATCGCATCCACCATCATGCCCAGGCTCATAAATCTAATTTTCATACCGGATATATTTACGACGATTGAACTATTAGTGAAATTGAGATGTCATGTCAAGAGTTATTGTATTTTTTGAATTTATTTGATGGACGAAATATAAGATTAAATCGTTTAATTCAGGATTAATCAGATTGTAATATTTGGATATCTATATAAAAAAGAAAATCCTCTTAAAATTGCATAAAATCTGTCCTGTTGGGGTTTCTAGATGCGACAGATATACTATCTAAAAAGGGAAATGTAGCATGAGGGTCAAGTTGTGAAAAAATTGTCCTTTCATATGGGGCTTATTCGACAATTAATTTATTTGTTTGTATTTAATCATGTGGTGGGGTTAGTGATATTATCTTTTACGCATGAGAAAGGAAAATGCAGATTAAAACAGAGAGGAGAAAAAAGTGATAGAAATACTTCTCTCTCTTATTCCCCGTACAAGGATATATTTTCTTTTTTTAATGAAATTTTCCCTTGTTTTCTTTTTTTTTTCCCCTCTAGTTATTCCTTTCCCTTGGGTAATTAATTGAGTCTAAAGTTTTTAGAATTATTGTTTGTTTTAAAACATTCTCTAGATTTTTATTTTTATTTTATACATACAATACTAACTGATCTCAACTATTTGGAAGAAAAAAAATGAGCAAAATTGTATGATAACGATCAACAATAATTAACCTTAATTCTAAAAGACAAGTTGAGTTGGTAGATAGAATTATATTACAAAAGCAAGGTTTGAATTTTTCAGGATTCATTTTTTCATGGAATAAGTTTTTCTCACTTAGAAAATTGCTCGCATTATCACTCTTTTTTTTTTTGTTGTTTTTGCATCACTTGATGGACATCAAATGCCCATTTGACTTTATATTTTAAATCCAACATCATATCTTGTTGGGGGGGCCTTGGCAAGACATATTCCATAAGGTAAGGGGAGGGGGGGCCTGGTCGAGCCATGAGTGTGAGCTAATGCTCGAATTGTGAGATAACTATTCCTTCAAAAGTTAACCCTAAAGGGTAGTGTTTCCTAGGGGGAAATGCGGGATGAAGCAAACGATCGAAGAAATAATTGAAGGGTCGCTTTCGTTGAAATTGTGTGGAGATTTAAAGGGAAGCCCATTGCTTTTATTTATTTATTTATTTTTTTTATTTTGTTATTTCATTAATGCTAACAATTATTTGAGACACGAAAAATGTGTTTGTTTTTTATTTTACCTTTTTGGTCAACCATTGTGACGTTGCATTAATATTATTTTACGTTTTATAAATTTTAAAATCAATAATACTATGACTTTATTGTTGCATAAATTTTAAAATCAACATCATTATTATTTTATATTTAGAAAATATAAAATAAAATACATTTAAGTTGATATGTCTCTCAGACGTCATCGCAAGGTGACGTGATCGATTTAATCTTATATAAATCCGCCCCTGCCTCCCTATCAATATTTTCGATTTATTTCGCTTTCTAAAAGAAAACACTAAAGGTAATTTAGATTTATTAAAGGCATAAATTGTCACATAATTTTGTGTGTGAAATACAACGTCCAATCGACATTTCCATCGACACAAAATCTTTCTAAAGATACACATGATAAGAAGGAATAGTTGACAACATATGAGTCACCACTTCTTTTTTTTAAAAAAAAGAAAAAAAAAAAGAAATATGGCGAGAACAATATCATCCACTCAATTTCGAAAAGAAACACCACAAGAATAATATGCATCGAGAACAATATTATTGCTCGTCTCATCTCATTTTTTAAAAGGAAATATTACGAGAATAATATTATTCATCTCATCTTCAAAGGCAATGTTGCCGCCCCTAATATATTCATGATGTTTTATTTTTATTAGTTAAGATGATAATTTTATTTTTATTTTAATAATATTTTTTCTCGCATAAGTGAGGGTGGAATGGATGATATTCAAGTTCCTAGTTTTACCATTGAAGTGATCACATATCCACTTCGCCTCACATTTTTTGGAAGAAAAAAAAATCAAAATAATTTAAACATCTTTCATGGAAATATGTTGTCACTCAAAAAGTATGCACACGAGTATCATCGTGGCAAAAGACGAAACGCTCGCCCCCAGCGCCTCCGTCAGTCCGTCCCAGGACCAACACTGAGGAGGTAAATCACGGGGGCTAATCTAGCCAGCTCGAACAGTAATATCATGTAAATATATAATGTTGACTATTTCAACGAGTGTAATATAACGATAAAATATTTATTTGAATAAATAAGAGAATCATAATTTAAATTTTAATAGAGATAAATATTCTAGAAATTAATTTTAAATTTGAGAGTGAAATTTGGACATCTTGATTTTATATATATATATATATATATATATATATATATATAATAACAGGGAATGGTTTATATTGTTTCTTTTCAAAAATGTCTTTTTACATTTTTTTTTAAATAAATCATGAAAATATCTTTCATTATTTTTAAAATTTATCATTTTAGGGTTATAATTATTGGCATTGCTACTCGAGGTGACCCGGCCCACCCCTAACAAGTCATCTCAAGTTTAAAATAAATAAAAAAAAGTTTTATTTTTAAAATATCAAAATGTTTTTTTATTTTTTTAACTTTATTTTCTTATATATTATTAAATTTTCAATCTCTTATCATTTTACTCTCTAAATCATCTAATCAAATAAGGGCGTGGTCGCTATATATGCCAACTTTTTATTAAATTATTTTTCATCAAATACATTAATAATGTCAATAATTGAAGAGTAAAATTACATAATGTCGATTCTTAGGCATTTTTCGAGCTCCTTGATCTCGATCATTAGCTTGTGAATACTCGATACTAATTAATCGAAATTGAACTCCACACAATTTCACATTAAAATTTCTTTAGCTTACACTAATTTGGGGCAGAAGTGTTCACCTATTAGTCGATCGATACTAAGAACAATCCATTTCTTTGCGTCGAGCCGTTGGTTCCCTTCGCGACATCATTTTTCTCTTCTTAAGAGACAATCCTAACTACCACGATCGAATAATGTAACGACATTTCTCGATTGAATCTACAACAAAACATGTGTAATAAAATTCATATGGAAGATCTAAATGACAATAACCTTTGAGACAGCACAATCTTTGCTACTTAAATCAATTGGATTCTTTGTGTACCCGTAACCCCACCGGCTCCGCAAGCGTACCTCTCGAAGGGTTCACATGAAACTCTTCGACTAATGACAAAACTTAACCAACGACATGTCATCTCAATAAAGTAATTGTCCTAATTTCATAATTTTAAATGAATATAATGGTTCGCGATCGATGTTGATTGAGAAAGATATCGAGGATGAGATTTATCTACATCTAAACTATCGATCTAGTGACTTCTCATCACACTCCTAGTTCATTTGCCCGTGTGATATTAAGAGAAAAATTAGTATTTTATGTGTTACTCGGGGAATTATTGGTTGGTTGACATTGTCCTTGCTAAGCTATGAACCGAGAAATTAGACGTACGATCGATGTTTGATTAGGATTATTCTAGTGCATAGTTTAGATCTAACCTAGCAATATTTACTCGTACGAAGAAAAGCAAGATAGCGATATCTCATTCTCATAGGGAGAGGGCCACAAAAGACACATTTTGACACTAAGCAATGTGAGGTGGTGTTTAGGTTGGTCCAATGCCATGTATTTTGCTCCCCACATGATGTCCAAAAGCTCGATGAATTCAGTTCTCGAAGCATTTGGGACCGACCACTTCTAGATCTATTTCGATTCATTGGATGCGGCCTTCAATGAGTTCTTGATGTTTATTAGGGAATACCGATGTCGATCTCGTCGAATTGAAACAATAGGGACTTGTTCTTGTGTGCTAACTATGAAGTTGTGATGAAAAATCGTATAGGCTAAAGGTGTTGCAACTCAATTCTCGTTAGGATGTCGATAATTAAGGAGATTTGGCTTGAATTTAAAGGGGGCTAAATTTTCTTTAGGGTAAATCATGGATTTCTTTAACCATGGATTTATTTTTTGCATCACTATCACTTTGATGGATCTTACCAAAGAGGTAAGGGTATTCTTAAACTTTAAACTCTAAATCAATATTCTTTTTTATTTTTAATCAAAAGGATATCTTCATCCCACTAACTCTTCTTATAAAATGATAGAGTTGCCCTTAACATCTCTTCCAAAAACAATATTAGACGAATTTGATTTGTTCATCAACAACATTCAAGTTGTAACAGCTACATATAACAACTAAGGTTTCGTAATTACTATAACACAGATTCAATCCTGCTTACATATACATTCATGTTA
This sequence comes from Hedychium gardnerianum, assembly GCA_038050645.1. Classification (NCBI taxonomy): domain Eukaryota; kingdom Viridiplantae; phylum Streptophyta; class Magnoliopsida; order Zingiberales; family Zingiberaceae; genus Hedychium; species Hedychium gardnerianum. The sequence continues at coordinate 29,947 of JBBUKS010300988.1, forward strand.
TAACAGCTATGAAATCATAATCGTTGTAGCAACTATGATTTATAGTTGTTACAATGTGAATTCAATTTACTCATCTAATATTCACGTTATAACAATTACGACTTCGTAGCTACTATAATATTTATTTTGTAATTGTTACAATGCACTCTATCAATTCATGATTTAATAATACATGTGACGAGCTTGAGGATAATTATGTCCTAGTGGGGTAGGATACTCTTTTAATTTTTTTTCCAAACCTTTTCGCTCACTTTCCATCGTTTAATAATTCTATCATTTGTATAATCTCCATTCGATATCCAAACCCTAAAAAACCTATAGACCTCTTCCCTTTCAAAAGCCCTTAAATGACAAAGGATTACAATTTACTTGGACAAACAAAATTATTTTCCCTCTTTCCTTTTTCATGAGTTTTCCATCCTTAAACTGTGTGTTTCCTTCGGAGGACTATCGACTAGTCGAGCTAAATTTTGCCCGATCGATCGGAAAGCCAAAATGTAATTCTCGGTCGAAAATCTTATGGAGGGTCCCTTCTATGAAATTCTCGTTCCAACCCAAGGGACAAGAACTAAATGGAACATAGTGAGTTGTAAGAGACATGAAAGGAGAGGTATAATTTTGTTCCCATAATTAGCCTTTTGCCTTTAGGATGGTCCTGCTCCCCTTTTGGAAATATCTGATCTGGCATGCATGAGCTATATATCTTTTGATTAATGGTGAAGATGAGTCATTTTGATGAATTATCTAATCATAAATCATATCAAAGAATATTATTATAAAAAATAATAGGTTTAAAAAAAACATTTGAAATGAGATTCACATCTAAGTAGATAACAATTTGTTCACACTCCGACACTCAAATCAAAATCAAAAGTTAAACCAATTCAACGAGATCATACTTTGCGCCTTTTGTTTTGTTGAAATCTTGAACCCCCAAGATGACAAGTTAGTAGTTGTTGTTCGCGGTCATGGCCGCGCAGGGGCCCTCCCCAACTGAGTCTTAGTGTTGGTAAAAAGGCTCACCACTTAGACCGAGGACGGGTAGGCCGGCCGGCGAGGAGGTAAGGACCCCCTCCTAGCTACATTGGTTGAATTAGGAAGAGTCAAATTGTGCAGCTTTGTTTTTTCCTTTCCATTAGTGGAACCAGGGCCCTTCAAGGAAAAAAAAGGAAGATATGTACCATCTCATGATCAAGAAATCTTTACAACTCGAACACTTTGGATTTGTTGTGTGTAACTCATTCACACGGCATCATCACCTTAATTGGTCGATCGAAGGTGGATTCTACGAATATCTAATTAAGCTTAATAATTGGGTTGTAGCATGTTTAAAATGTTGTGTTTTGAACAATTAATCTTTTTTTTTGGCACATTAATTGCGATTTCAAGTTTCATGTTGTAAATAGTTGAGACTAACAATGATTTAACAAGGACAACTACAGTTGGCCGTGGGTCACGGTGCTTGTCTTTGTATAAGAAACACATCTTTTTTTTCTTGGTGACAAAAAATAATAATAATAATAATAATAATAATAATAATAATAAATCTAAATTTTGACAGAATCGCTCGTGTATCTTTATTTAATTTTAATCCATTAAAATCTTTTACTTCAATTCGGCCCTTTAAATTCTCGCAATTCCGATCTTCTTTCCACATTGTCAATGTGCTCGTAAATAACTAGCCATTCACCATGCAAAGCCGCAGCAGCTACTTCCTTCACCTCTTCGTCGCCGTGGCCCTCGCTGGCGCCGCCACCATGCACGTCTCCGCTCCGGTGGCGCCGCTGTGGTCACTCCGCCTCCAAGGCATGCTGAGCTTCGACGAGTCCGACTTGTCCGCCGCCGCGCGGGACTTCGGCAACCGGCGCCGCCTGCTCCCAACGGCGGTGGTGCTGCCCGCGTCGGCCGCCGACGTGGCCGCCACCGTGAGGCACGTGTTCCGGCATGGCGGGCGGTCGGGGGCGCCACTGACTGTGGCGGCGCTCGGCCATGGGCACTCGCTGCACGGCCAGGCGCAGGCCGCCGGCGGTGTCGTCCTGCGCATGGAGTCGCTCGCCGCCGCCGACGGGATGACGCTGGCGGCGGTGCGGCCCGGGGCCGAGGCGTACGTGGATGCCTCCGGCGGAGCTCTGTGGATTGACGTGCTGCGGGAGAGCGTGAAGCAGGGGATGGCGCCCAAGTCGTGGACGGACTACCTCCACCTCACCGTCGGCGGAACGCTGTCGAACGCTGGCGTCAGCGGCCAGGCCTTCCGGTACGGCCCCCAGATCAGCAACGTCCTCCAGCTCGAGGTCGTCACAGGTTTGTGTCATTCAAATCATCATCATCAACAACAACAACAACAAAACTATAAAATTCATCAAACGATTGTTGGAGATAGGCAAAGGCGAGGTGATGAACTGTTCCAACAAGGAGAATGCAGATCTATTCCATGCTGTTCTCGGCGGTCTCGGCCAGTTCGGAATCATCACCAGAGCTCGGATCGCACTCGAGCCAGCACCGAAGATGGTAATACATCGATACGATGATTCCTATTACGAATTAGTCAGTCAGTGACAGTGATGCTGCTCACCTTCGTTGCAGGTGAAGTGGATGAGAGTTCTGTACTCTGATTTCAGAAGCTTCATGGAGGACCAGGAGATGCTGACGTCGTCGATGGAGAGCTTCGACTACGTCGAGGGGTTCGTGATAATAAACAGAACAGGAATTCTCAACAGCTGGAGATCATCATTCGACCCACAAGATCCTGTTCGAGCCAGCAAATTTGATTCAGGTGGCAGGGTTTTGTTTTGCCTTGAGATGGCCAAGAACTTCAACCGAGAGGAAGTCGAATCCAAGAACAAGGTATACTTACACTCCAACTTAAACTAGATTAGTTCGATAGTACAAATCTTTTATATCTCTGCTGTGAATTGCAGCAAGTTGAGCAACTCTTGTCTAAGTTGAGGTACATTCCGTCGACGCTCTTCCAATCGGAGGTCTCCTACTTGGAGTTCTTGGATCGAGTTCATGTCTCCGAGCTGAAGCTGCGGTCGGTAGGCTTGTGGGAGATCCCCCATCCATGGCTTAACCTCTTCGTGCCAAGAAGCAGAATCCATGACTTCGCCAGGGAAGTCTTTGGCAAAATTCTCAAAGACAACAGCAATGGCCCCATTCTGCTCTACCCACTCAACAGAATAAAGTGAGTGCTTTACCCAAGTTATTCCAACCAAGCTTTCGTCTGAAGTGACATGTCTTACAAAACCCTAATTGAGAATGAATACTAATGCAGGTGGGACAACAGAACATCTGCAGTGATCCCGGATGAAGAAATCTTCTACTTGGTGGCATTTCTGTCCTCTGCGCCATCTCAAGGGAGCTTGGAACAAGCCCTGAAGCTGAACAGTCAGGTGTTGGAATTCTGTAACAGGGCAGGAATCAGAATGAAGCAATACTTGCCACACTACACCACACAGGAGGAGTGGAAGGCCCACTTTGGAGACCAATGGGACAGGTTTTCTCAGAGGAAGGAGATTTATGACCCTTTGAACATTCTTGCACCAGGACAGAGAATTTTTCACAAGGCAGGCATTCAGTATTCTTCATCCACATGGTAGTAGGATTTTTGTGCAGGGGAACTGCTCAAGAACAGTAGTCAATCTATACAAAGTCAGCAACAAGACAAAGAAAAAAGAAAAAGAATTATGAAAAATGAGGAAATTGACTAATGAGGGTAGACTAACAGAAAATGACGTATTTACAAACAAGAAAAAGAATATCATGTGAAGCATGAGTTTGCTAGAAAAGAATAATTAAGAGATCATGTTTTGCAAAGGCAAAAAGGAAAAAAATGATGTATTTTTTTTTTTTTTGAGAAAATAGATTGAGAATAATTATATAGTTGAAAGAATTGCTTCATGGAAGAAAAATTATTTAGAGATACATGTCTCTCAATAACTAAACAATAAAAGCAAATGTAATGAAACCATATTTATATATATTTCAACAAGAGTTAACTTTAAATTAAATATATTTGTCACAACAAACACTGAAATTAAACCCAAGTAACACATCACTGTATAATGTCTTAAAATAAAATTGCTTTATACTTTAGAATCCATATTGGAGATGATTATCACATCATGCTCCAAAGGGCAGGGGGTCGACACATCCAAGTTGTCTGAAATAATTTACTACGCAAGGTGGAATAGTATCACAAGACAATGAGTTAGGTATTCATTAACTTTTACAAGGTGCCCAAATGCACTAATTTAACTATGCAAGATATCTTGTCCCCATCAATGATCCACTAGAACTAGCATGTATCTATATTAATTAGATGCATATTTGATAGGGCACAAATCCATGAGTGTGTGTGTACTTTTTAGTTAAACAGTTTGTCAAAAGAATAACAAATTAAGACATCAATAAAATCCCAATTTAGCATAACACAAGTTACTTGACTAGCATAGCTCGCACAACTTTATTGTGCAAGACACATTATATACACTACTTGATAAGCTTAATACCAGGTTACACGATTAACATACACACACAGATTATTTGATTAGCATAACAAACACAGATTATTTGATTAGCGTAATGAATAAATTTTACTCAAAAGAAAAACAGATACATGTTACTTGATTAGCATAAGCTTCATTAAAACACTGTTTATCAACATCCCTAGACACATCACTTTGTTCTTCTGAAAGAAGAAAAAATCTATTTGAACTCCACTTATTGTCGTGCATAGATATAGATGCATCAAGAGCACTTTGTGCTTCATAAAATATTAAGCAAGAAACATATCGTGCAAATTAAAATTTTCATGTATTGTAGTGGTTTTACTTTAGTTGGGGAGTTGGCACTAACCAAGCATAAGATCTGTCGTATGTCCCAAATCTAAAAAATAAATCTATAAGTGAGATATTGTTTTGTCGGATTGTTGCACAATTTCTTTATTTAGAAACTTGGAGCATATTCTTTTATTAAAGATAAGGTACCTTGTCCTGTATAAGAGTATATATAACATCAAAATTAGGGTACCTAATTTCTTAAATCTTCAATTTGTCATATTTTATGAATCAAAGTATTAACTATTATTAAAAAGCAAAACTATAAACTATTAGTATCAAAGTAATCAAATGTTAAGATGTACCAGAGGAATTAAAATAAAAAATATTAATATTTTAGAAAATTAACCGTCACCACTCGTAGATAATAAATTGAGACGATATGAAGTTTTATAGTTGAAAGTGTTGAACCAATCTGATTCCAAGTGGGAGATGTAAGATATAGAAATAGATCAAAGAAAGTTTCAGCTAATGTAATAAAGATGATTAAATTAATAGATTCAAATATAGTGATAGTTTTACATATAGAGGAATAAAATCCATATGATCTAAAATAACTTGGAAAAATACAATTTGATGACTGATGAAGATTTTCTTCAATGCTTAAAAGTGCACTATTTATATTGTTGGTATGTTGCCTGTCTGTGGATTAACTTAATCTCTAGTACAGATTTGTGTCATCATGTAACCAAATGTAATTGTCAATTAGATTTAACTTAATCTTGAAATGCCTTGCCTCTAACACTCTCTGGGTACCAAACAACCTTATATCCAAAAAGAACACACTTTTTCTACAAGATTCTTGGTCCCTACAACTCCAAATGCACTCTACAGTATCTCCAAACTCGGAAGCACTTCAAAGTGAAAATTTCATTGTTCTAGCCATCATCATGTAAAATTGTATTGAAAATCATTTATTAAAAAAAATCTAAAATAGGATTTATTTGATTGGGACTATTAGAACCAATATGTTGAAAGCAAGTTATTGAAACCCAAAGTTGGCGTCATCTCACTCCTTAATTATTGTTCATTTGCTAATTGAATCATGGAAAGTTCTCTATTATTAGTGTGGTGAGGAAGTTTGGTTCTTTTTTTTTCACAAAGTAAAATGTTTGAAACATAAAACAATGTCTCAAAAGAGCTGAAATGATATGGAGAGTAATTTACCATGTGAAATGTACAATAAAGGAAAATAGGAGCGGAGAATCATGAAACATACTTAGTGATGCCACAGGCATGTTCAAGTTTGCAATCATTGCAATCCTATGATCTTGCTTAGAGAGATTGTGATAGAAGATGAATTTTTTGCCTTTCTTGATATTTATGATTTTTCTGTCTTCTTGTATTCTCACAAGGGATCAACAGATGACTAAATGGGCATACATGACTTTGGAAGTAAAACCTGGGAAATCCATCTTACATATCTCTGCCAAATCCAGGTTCATTCTAGTGAATACTGAATTCTCATGATTCAGCATCAGAGTTTTCTACAACCTTGCGCATCTTTGCTCTCTTCTTTCTTATCAATATCTCTTGATCATCTCCACCATTTTCAGAATCTTCATCAACAATATCCCTGATGGGTTCAGGAGAAGCATGCTTGGGTATATTGTCATCATCAGTCTCTTCAGATTCTCTGTTCAATTCATTCTCAGATGTAGAATGGGATGGAGTAGGCTCATGCTCTGGTGCCTCTTCTTCCACTGGAACCTTTTTGGTTTCCAAAATCTTGAAATCCCTTGCCGTGCTGCGCTTGGCGTGCCTCAACAAATTGACTTTAGTCAGTTTGCTAAGCTGAATGAGATATTTCTCATAATCTTCAATCTGGAATATCAAATCAGGAATACATCTATTTTCCCTTTTGATCTTGTTGATGATTCCCCTTTGTGAAGCTCTTTCTTGCTGATTCTGAAAAACAAAATAAGATCATGAAACATTTTTACAGTTAAAAGTAAGCTCACATGGACTATGGATTATCAAAATGAAACGTTGAAATATCTTTTGATAAGTGGAGAACATATTTAACTACCCTTTGAACAAGAGCCACGAAACCATATAGAGGACTTGTTAACCTTGTGCATGTCACTTCTGTTAGCTTCTGAAACTTTCGGCTAGGTAGGAATTGTTTGCAACCTTTTGGAGCAATCTGAAGCTTTGCAACAAGAGCCAAAAGTTTGTAAAACCTAGTAGCAACCTTCAGTAACTGCTCTGCTTGTGAGTCTGCAAGTTCAGACAAGTGTAATATCATTTTTCTCAGGAAAAAGAGAGAATTTTCATGATCTTTGTGTGCATACCTTTAAGGTTCATCATCACAAAAGAAGATAATAAATACACGAGTGATTCTGATCTTGCACAGAGGACTTCTTCCAATTCAAGTCCTGATAATTTTTCACCAAATTGAAGGTTAATCATCAGACCAGGTTGTTCACGGTTGCATGAATAAGTTGCCTTAATCTTTGAGATGATCCAGTCCATGTCACCAAGACAAGATTCAGCCACTTGTAAAATGATAGTAGAGATAGCATTTCTTGTTGATTGATTAATAACTGGGAACTTTACAGACATCTCTTCAGGCTCACTATCTTCAGATCCCACAACTTTCAGCAGTTCTGTGGCCATGTCATTTGCAACAGTGAGATCGGGTTGGGTTGGTATCAGATGAATAGCTAGTGAGAAGACACTTCGTGCTGCGCTAGGATTTTCCACTTTTCTGCTCTGGCATATTTTCATAGCCCAACTTCCATGGAAATTTCTTTTTCCGGGTGGCAACTTTTTTCCAATAATCAACAATAATTCAGCGAGCACCTGATAAGAGCAAGTTCATTTTTTCCATGTTAGATACATTTTAGAAGACCATAAACCATAGGAATGGTGATAATAGGGTAAAAAAGGCCAGACAATAAATTGAATAAGCCATCGGATGAAAATAAATTGTCTTAGCCAAAATGAATAGGCTATCAGATGCAAGTGACTAAATGTATTAGACATTTGCCCAATTTGGTTGTACTCTAGGATAAAAAGATTAAAGAAATCATCTAATATGGCTGACAGAATCACTCATCAGATACTTCCTGCTCTAGCAAAACACTGAGTTCAATCTCTTAGAAAATTCTAGGAACAAGATAGGCATTGTTGCAGAAGGCCGATAAAGAATATATGCAGTAAATAACTAGCATAGAACTGCACTAAGTAAACAACAAATAATATGTATCTTACAGGTATTGCTTCGTAATAGGACAGAGGAATATGGCATCAGAACAGTATGCTCTTTGGTAATCACTATTAACAGACAAATTTAGAATGACCAATCATCAGAATAAGTATTACCTCACATTCCTGAAAAAGTGACTGGTCTAGAAGTGAGGAATGCAATGGTTCTATTACTTTCTCTAAAAACAAATGCAGACAACTCATATTTTGATAGTCATCTACAAAGTTTTTGTTCCGATTAATGTCCTCAGCAGCAGCATCTTTTGCATGCAAATACAAATCTAGAGAATTCACTGTGAGCAAATCAGTCACTAATTCATACAGATTATCCTCAGATAAATTCATCTTAAATAACTCAATCAAGCACATTAATGACAAGAATAATAGATCCCTTGCATGTCCATTACTTATTTTCCCTTTGGCATCTTTCTTTTTGATATCCTTCTCTTGTTCAACAGTGGACTTGAGTTGCAACACAAGCTGCATTACTGGTTTCCCTAGACATTTGATATCTCTGCGCAACAGTTCACTGAAAGGATCAACACTTTGTTCACTTTCCAATGAGTAAACAGACTTCAGATGGCGAAGGCACACTTTTAAGCTGAATGACATTGTCTTCAAACAAAGGGCTGCTGTGGATGACTCGCTGCTTTTCTGAGAAGCATTTTGTCTACTTGAAAAATAAATTTTGCATGAATTGAAGGAAAGAACTAGAAGATGGTGAACTGTTGTGGTTGCAAAGAAGGTTCTTGCTTGATTTACTTGTGCAATCTCTTTTAGCTCACTATTGACCTTATTCAAGAGGTCGCTTGAAGGACCTTTTCGATTGCCTGTCCTCTGTGAATTTTTAATTAATTCCTTTTCAACAAAATCATAAAATTCAGAAAATTCCATAATTTCTTTCTCAAGCACTAGCTTCTCTGAGCTTTCAGCTTTCTCCAGGTCAATAACTACAATATTAACAAGGACCTCAATAAGTCGAAGCAAAATCTGACAATTGCAAATTATTTTCTCATCCTGCAAATGCTGACGACAAGATTCTTCTGTCTGGACTTCATAATCTGTTATCATACATGAGAAAAGTCACAAATGAGAGAAAGTTTCATGTCAGTATAAAGCCACTGTATGAAAAAGCTTTTTCTCAAACTTGTTCCATGACAGGAAAACTGACCTTGCAATTTGAAGTGCTTTAAATTTTTCCTGATCTTAGACAAGGCTTTTGAGAATAATTCTGCAGATGTTGCTTTTCCAGCCTACATATATTTCCAAGAAAGGGAATGCCTGAATTTTTCAAACAAGAAGAGTAGCAACACCCACATCTTATCTGGAATTTATAGCATTACCTCATTCTCTTGTTGTGTTAGTGAGAAGCCAAAGCACTGCCATGAATTTTCTGATTGATTAACACCATGAGACTGATGAAGTATCCAAGAGACGCATGACAAAAGGTGATCCAGTGGTTCTATTTGGCGAACTTTTCCATTCTCCAACCTGAAGCAAGAATCAAGCTGAAGAGGAAAATCGTTGTCCTGACAAGCCAACAGCATGAGCTTATGCACACAAGTGAGGTATTCAAAGAAGTTTTAGAAGGAAAATGAGAAGAAGAAAAACTAGTGTGACTAAGTAAATAAGGAATGGAGTACCTCTGTGTAAACCTGCAAGAAATGAGGCCAGAGAATATCCAAGATGGAGCTTGTGCATGATGGGTCTGACATGACTAGTTTAACAAGACCCTCATACAATATCTCTTTGACTCTAACCTATCTAATACAAGTTGATGTATCAAGAATCGAACATTAAAGGAACATAAAAGGAATGAAAATGAAATTCCATATAAATTTCTAGAAAGCACACCTGCTGGGTAAGACATCTCCTAAACAATCCACTTAGTTCCAGGAACAGATTACCCTCCCTCCTGCTAGGTATTTCTGCTTGCTGACTACAACTTGCTTGGCTAGATGATTCTTGCAAAATGTTTTCTTCATTTCTGTTTGATTTACTCTCAATGCAAATCAGATTAACTACTGCAATAGTTGCTGCTATACGAATAGAGTCTTCTCGTTTGAACATGGCCTTTCGAACGACCAATATAATATAATCCTGTAGAGATTGTGTAAGATTTACTAAACCCAAATTATATTCCACTATTCTAAAACTTCCAAGACACAACCTGGAGGTCAGAGCAGAATCTGACAAGTGGCAAGATAGCATCGACAAGAGCTACTGCAATTATCTCTTGCAGGAAAATGAAATAGTCCAATGCTTCCTTTAAATGTGCTACATATTGTAGAATTGCATAAGGGTAGCCTCGGACCAAATTACTAAGCAACCTTTCAAAATACATGAGATGCGTTAATTGATGGAAGGAAAGATGAGTACTTTACAATTAGAAGTATTTTCTCACTTAATGATTTGCATGCTTTTTTGAGGCTTCAAAGAAAGAATTCGGAACTTGCATTGCTCAATTATCTGCATGAGAAAAGATAGGCATAAGAACAATACTTGGCTAAAATCCTAAAAACGTCAAGCAATAAGTAAACTTTAGGAATGGTAAGAGCAAATTTTTCTACTGGTTTTAATTTCTAAGTTTTAACTGGAAATAATGAGACAAGCAAAGCAAGACACAGATGTTCATGAGAAGAAAGAAGGTACAATAAGCAGAACATAGGATCCAAATCCATTTAACAAGAGCCTAGCAAACAGTAACAAAAAGAAATCTATAGCAAACAAACCTCGTTTCTTGACATGTCATGGACCTCAAAGACTGTCCTCAGGATTTGTATACTGAGTTCTCTAATATTCATCAAACCTGGAGAGACTTGTTTGCAGGTGTTATCATCAACATTTTCTAGCAAAAGAAATCCAAACTGAACAATGCTAGGTACAACATGCTCTCTCCCAGAGTTGCTTTCATTGACCTAGAACATGACAAAATATACCATTAACAAGAAACAATTTGTGAACCTACTGACGTTAGTAAAAGGGAAAGAATATATATATATCAAATGAAGCTAACAGCTTTGAGCACTGAGTTCTCTACGAATTTGGCAGTTTCCAAGCAATCTTCTCTTAGTTTATCTGGCAACCACTCACTATTCCTGCAAGCTTTTTAGATGAGATTATAAACAACCGGAACATTTCCAAACCATGACTTAATGAGATTACGGCTATCAAAGCAGACCGCAAACAGTGTCGTCACCTTGAGATCCGACAGTTCCTCAAGGAGGTGACTACCGCCAATTTCAGAACAGCAATGGAGCTCTCATTGAATCTGCGCACCCTAGCCATGGAGAAGAGCACGGTGACTGCGAAGTGGTTAAGAAGCTGAAGATCAGATCGGATAGCCATCAACATCTCCTGCCCCAATGATGGATCCTGTTTCACGGCGAAGTTGACGTGCATCAAAATCGTCCCTTCCACCTGTCTCATGATTGAAGGACGACCCTTCGAGCAGCTTCCCAAGAACGCTAGAATACCCCTTATCACCTCCTTCCGATGTATGCACTTAGAGGCGAGCAGAAGAAGCTGGTAGACAAGAGACGGCAAATCCTGGAGGTCGACCCCTTTCATCTGCAGAAAAATCTTATCTAGGAAATCAGAAACCCTAGCTCTGCCGATTGGCGGCAGTTCACGGAGGAGTGCCACGACCTTGAGCAACAAAGCCTTGGACCACTCGGCAGCGAGGAGCCTCTCGACGGTCAGATCGACGGGTTCGCGAACTCCAGCGAGTTCAAGGAGGCGGGGAAGGTGGTCGAGGGGCAGGGCGTCCTCCGGGTCGGCGATCTCGGGGAGACGGGAAAGTATGAGGTCGACGAGAGCGCGGATCTGAGATCGGTCGAGGAAGGAGAGGTGCGGAGCGAAGAGGCGGAGGAGAAGAGCCGCGTCGTGGCGGGTGAAGCGACGGGAGTGGAACATGGTGAGGAAGGAGATGAAGAGAGATGAGAGAAGAGAAGAGGACGGAGGGGAGCGGGACCGGGAGAGGAGAGAGAGGAGGGCGGAGAGGTAGGTGGAGACGGGGAAGGTGGAAAAGGGGTGGTCGAGGGGGGCGAGGAGGGCGGCAGGGTCGGCGACGGGCGGGAGGGTGGCGGAGGGGTCCTGGGCGAGCGTGATGATGGCTTCGGCCGTGAGGGGAGGCGGAGGATGGTCGCGTCGGTGGATTTCAGCTTCGCTGGCCATCGTTCCCCGCCGCCGCCGGCGTCGTCGAAGGTTTCTAGCGCTACCGACACTCCTCTCTTCCTCCTTTTATTACGCAGTTCGCCGATCAAAATTGGCGGGAAAATCATATGGGACTTTGAGCTAACTGCATTGTGCTCGTGTTGGCTCATCGCTTGCAGTGTCATAGTGAATTGTATTATTGGGATTAATTTAAATATATATACAAATAATATAAACTCGAGTATAATTTTTAATATTCTCACGGGATGAGTTATTGGTTAGTGCATGAGGTGTTATCATAATGAGATTTAGGAGTCAAATCCTGGCTAGTAACCAGGTTCCTCCCCCTTATGCACTAGTCACTGTTCAGGCTAGCTAGATTAGCTCCCGTGATTTACTTCCTGTGTTAATTAGCTCCTGTGTTGATCCTGGGATGAACTGATGGGGGCGCTGGGACGAACGTTTCACTTTTTCTCACAATCGAG
>JBBUKS010301095.1:0-20731 GCA_038050645.1 Hedychium gardnerianum
TCAGATTGGTTTCCTCTATCATCTTTAGTCCATATAACTTTTGCTTAAGATATAGTTTGTTTGTTAATGAATTTGACTTATATCGACTTTTAAATTTTTGCCAAACTGTCACTGGCGATTCCTTGTACATAACATGATATATCACATCATCCATAAGATAAAGTTTGATTGTTGTCACTGCCTTCGCTTGAAGTTCTTCCCAATTCGATCTCTCCATGCTTTCTGATTTCCTTTCTCCTAGTGCATTCACTATGTCTTGTTGCACCAACAAGTCCTTGACTTTCTTCTGTCATAATCTAACAGTTTTCGATTCCGTCAAACTTCACCCTATCAAACTTTGCAGAAGTCATCCCCGAAATGTTGAAAAAATTCGTCAAAACCTCGCTCTAATACTAATTGTTGCAAAAAATAGGAGCAACACCTCTTAACCTCTAACATGGAAGAAGAGGAAAAGAGAAAGAAATCACACGGAGTAACGAGACAAAGACGCACAAAAAAGAGCAAACACGAGGAAGAAGAAGAAAAGTTATCATGGTTCGACAGCGTGCTTACTCTACGAAACGGCCGAAGTTTTATTAGAATTCTCTCTATAAAATCCTCATACAATAGGTTTACAATGATCTTTATAAATAATATCCAAACTGTATCATGTCAAAACAGACCAAAATATCATAATAAAATTCTGTTACGAAAAATTATAATAGAATTATGTTATGAAAAATCGTAACAAAATTATGTTACGAAAAAATCAAAATAAATTTTTTAAATTATTTTTAAAATTTTCATATCACTCACATTGATATTCATTCATATGAAATACCCGTCAACAAAGATAAAGCTGGCTGAACGATGGATGGAAGAGAAGATTTATCTCTTCTTCCTCATGTACACAGGAAGATCTATCGCTTCTTCTTAGCTCTCGGGAAAGCGTCTGCTCCTAAAGCTCTTGTGAGACAATCAATCACTCCTAACACTTAAATATAATGAACAATCAACGACTTAGTCCATGAGGTAAAAACAGTCTTTTGGAAGTGAAGAACCGATATGCAAAGCAAAGATGTCAGAATCGTATCTAAATCCATCGATCCATGAGCACTTGTGGTTCCAGCTAAGTGACAGAAATCTACGTCCGTGACAGTTAGATTTCAGTTGACCGTACGTTTCTGATGTCCTCGTTTTCCTCACACGGGGAAGGAAATACTGTGGTCAGAAGAGAATCCGGAATCCGGATTAAGCAAAGGGAAGGTTTCAATCATCGACAAGTATTCTATTGACTTCTATACTCAAGCCAGTTGGCTTTCTCTCTCACTTGGCTTGCTGGTGTTGAATGGGCGGTGGCCTCATTCAACGTTACTCAATCCATTATCACGTGCACCTCTTTCTCTTTGGACCTTGGGACTTTAACTGTCGCGCCGCCGCCGCCGCCACTGACCACTGACCGCTGACCGGGTTGGTTGTTGCCCAAATATAACCCCTAAGCCCAACAAAAGGCTGCTGGTCTCTTCCCATAGCAGCCCAATTGGGTTATTGGCCTAATTGTGGATTGCAGTCCAATTTGAATTACTTGAACCTTCATTCGAGTAAAATCAAATTATAATTTAAAATAATTTAAATTCAAATTTGATTTGAATTATTCAAATCTTAATTTGAGTATATTTATTCAATTCGAATTTGAAATAAATATTTTTTGAATCGATTCGAAAAGCTCATGAAGAGATTCGATTCGTTAGTACCTTTAGGAGTGTCTCGACTGTTTACTTCTTTGTTTACCCTGTTAAACCAGTCATTTTCTTCCTTGTGAAACAAAAACAAAAATGGTCAAGCCCATCAATTTTGACTTCTTCCCAACTTAGTTGTCCAAGTGTACCTAACCAACTTTGAATTTGCTACAAGCTCGTGAAAATGGCTAGTTTTTTTTTCCCTTCATAATCATGTGGATGACTCTGTCGCCGTTTCGGTGACATTTAAAGGCTTATCAGCACTTCTAGTTCATGCAGAAATGGCGAATTTGGGTGCAAATCTGTAAACAGTGTGTTTAGTTTCCTGGCAGTCAACTGATCAGTTTTTGTCTTTAACTGTATCAAAGGAGAAATTAATATAAGAAGAAGTAGTATGCCAGTTGGACTCTCCACGAAGGCAGATGGAGTTCGACTTTGACACAAACAGTGTATCAAGATAGATATCAGAAACGTGTGAAATATAATCGATTTGTTTTGAGAAAGCTCCAGTCAAATACCCTTCTTTTTTTTTTCCAAATAAGATGAAGTGAGAAGAAGAACACGTAGAAACTTTACCCCTTTTATAGCAAAATCTCGTTCCAGATATGGACCTTTATCCACGATCAATAAGTGCTTCACGGACTCAACGAACACATAGAGGAGCATCATCGAATCCTTTCACTTCTCTCAGATTTGAACAGGATGTTGACGAGAGAGAGGAGATGAATAGATAAGCATTGAAATCCACTTGCTGTTGCAGAGGCAGAAAGTGGGTGGGCAGGACTGTTGGTGCTTGTGGAGATGGATTTGGGATAAGGATCCAATCTTTTCTTCAGTGGATTCTGCCGTGTTCGATTCAAAGGTCAAACCGTGTCCTTCATTTCCACAACTGAGTTTTTTTAGCCATTTTACTTACCAGTGTTGTATTGATGAACAGAGGACGACGCAGTTCCATCACTAGCCAACAAATTAAAAAACCGTCCAAAATTCGTCCTCGATTGCCGCAAATCTTGGCGATCCAGAACTGGACCACTGCAGTGATCGATGATGAGCACTCGTTGAGTGGATCAGAAGGAAAAGGGGCAGCAGTAAGATGATCCAAGTCAGTGTAGCGTGGAGTTGAGTGGAGTCTGATGGGGGAAACAGTAGTGCCATTTGTCACGCATTCAGGAAGCAGTGCTGCGTCCCCTCTGCGACTGCGAGCTAAGAAACTTGAATGCTTGAAGGTGGATCTTCAGCTGCAAAAGTTACAGTCAACATAAGAAATCTGAAACAAGAAAAAACGACAAACGACTGGAACAGTTTGTTTCCAGTGTTTAGCCCTGCTGCTTTTTGGAGCCACGCAATCAACACGATGATGATACTGTTCATCATGCCGGTGTTTCTGCTCAGCATCGAATGAAAATGGCTGGTCCAGTTAGGAGGAGGAGGAGGAGGAGGAGGAGGAGGATGATTGATGAGCCTACTGCTAGCCACTTTGAACACTTGCTAGTCCAGACTGTTGTGATCAGTGTTCTGCCTGGATCATCCAAAGCAGAGCATCTTGTGGTGCGGTGGTGGTGGTCATTCTTTTTCCCTCTCCTTTTTCTTTCTAAAAATTGAAACGGATGGAACAAGGAATCTGATAAGCAGTTTTGTTAGATTTAGTATGAAATCTTAATGTCCATACTAAAAGGCACGTGTTGGAATGAAAAGAAACATCCTCCTATCTATTTAAATCCTTCTCTTGCTCCCTTTCTTTCGGAAAGAGAAGAGAAGAGAAGTTGCAAAGGCAGGACTGCCCCCACAGCAGCTGCATTGCTCGTGTGTTGAATCATATAGAGAGAAAGAAAGAGGGGGCAGATGTCATTGGATGAGTCCCATCTGAAGCAGGGCTTGATAAGGCCATGGATGGAGAAGAGAGGAGACGTGAGCGCCAGCACAAATGAGGTGCAACTGCACGAGCCCACGGCGGCGGCGGCGCGGGTGGTGGTGGAGGCCAAGCGCATCCTCGCGATTGCCACGCCCATGACGGTCGCTGGCCTCCTCCTATATTCTCGCTCCCTCGTCTCCATGATCTTCCTCGGGCGTCTCGGGCGGCTCCCACTCGCCGGCGGCGCGCTCGCCATTGGCTTCGCCAACATCACCGGTTACTCTGTGCTCTCGGGCCTCGCCATGGGCATGGAACCCGTCTGCGGCCAGGCCGTCGGCGCCCGACGCCTGGCCCTCCTTGGCCCCGCTCTCCACCGCGCCGTCCTCCTACTCCTCGCGGCTTCCCTCCCTATCGCGTCGCTCTGGCTCGCCATGCGTCGACTTCTCCTCCTCTGCGGCCAGGATGATGAAATCGCCGCTGCTGCGCACGATTACGTCCTCGCTTCCATCCCCGACCTCCTGCTTCAATCCTTCCTCCATCCCATCCGCATCTTCCTCCGCTCACAATCCATCACTCTCCCCCTCACCTACGCCGCTGCAGCCGCCGCCCTCTTCCACCTCCCCCTCAACTGCGTACTCGTCTTCTACCTCCGCCTCGGCATTCGCGGCGTCGCCTTTGCATCCGTTTGCACCAATCTCAACCTCCTCCTCCTCCTCGTCCTATACATCTATTTCTCCGGCGTCCATCGACAAACTGCGGCGCTCGATTTCTCCATCGACTGTTTCAAAGGATGGCGTTCTCTGCTCAATTTGGCGATTCCCAGCGCCATCTCAGTGTGCCTGGAGTGGTGGTGGTACGAGATCATGGTCCTACTTTGCGGCTTCCTCCTGGACCCCAAATCCACCGTCGCCTCCATGGGTATTCTAATTCAGACCACCTCTCTGATCTACATTTTCCCCTCCTCCCTCAGCTTCGGCGTCTCCACTCGCGTCGCCAACGAGCTCGGTGCCAACCGCCCAGACCGCGCCCGTCGAGCCGCCACCGTCGGCCTCGCCTGCGGCGCCGTTCTCGGGATCCTCGCGCTCGCTTTCGCGGTGGCGGTGCGACACGCTTGGACGCGGATGTTCACGCCCGACGCGGCCATCGCGGCGCTAACCTCCGCCGTGCTCCCCGTGATCGGGGCTTGCGAGCTGGGAAACTGCCCGCAGACCGCCGGGTGCGGGGTGCTACGGGGGAGCGCGCGGCCTCGCACCGGGGCCAACATAAATCTGGGCTCGTTCTACGGCGTGGGAATGCCGGTGGCGGCCGCGCTGGCGTTCTGGGCCCGGTGGGATTTCGGCGGGCTCTGGCTCGGCATGCTGGCGGCGCAGGCTGCGTGCGTCGCACTGATGCTGCTCGTCGTCCTCCGCACCGACTGGGACCAGCAGGCGCAGCGCGCGCAGCGGCTCGTCGCCGGACGCCTCAACGCCGCCGCCACCGACGAAACGATCGTCGTGGTGACAGTGATGGGAGACAGCGACGACCAGAAAAAAGCAACAACAAAGCTTCAAGGCAGCGCTAACGTTGACTAATTCCACAAACCCGTAGTTTCGTATTTCTCTCTTCTTTTCATATATTTTATTTTCCAATTTTTATAATTTTTGCCATCTCTTATCATATGAATCAACTGGGAAAGAGACAAGATATTGTTCCAAATTATTCAAAGTGAAAAAAGTGAAATTTACCCAAAACAGTCAGGGAATAATGATTGGCTGCTTCTAGATTCTGTGGACCAGCCGCCATTCCTAGATCCTTTGATTCTGCATAATTTAAATGACAGATCCAATTGCGCAAGTAAAATCAAGTGATCTGCATCAATCAATATAATAGAAATTTGGAAGCAAAAGACATGCAGACAAAGAAAAGTAATTATCACAGATAAAATGTTTGATATGTATGATATTATACTGTAACTTACAGAAATGTTTGTCTTTACCACTAAAACTTTCAATCTCAACGCAGCAGGATTTATCATCTAAATACAGTTCTGCTCTTATTTTGTGGTTGAATAAAGTATCACAAGCATGCATGAGAAAGCAGTCAAATCTCCACCACAGTCAAAATATGCATGACCATCCTAGAGCGTAAAGGCTCCTGTTCATGTCCTGCACCATGCAGCATGCGCTAGGTAGGTTGGTCCCTTTGTTTGGATACAGTAATCACAGCTTAAAGCCACATGGTCGAGGACCATCATTATTGTGCATCAATATGGTTTTCTGATCGAGTGCACATGTCTAGTGGCAATGTATGATAAGGACATTCATCCTCTACAAGTCTCAGGTTAATATTCCCTCTGTAACAAAAGATACTGCTATCAGTAATATCCATCAGCAATAATCACTGAGATACAGAAGGAACAAGAAGTGGAAGTAATACAAAACGAAAGTCTTTTGTCTCATGTTCAATCAGATTTTAAGAACACTGACGAAGAGTGATCAATGCACCCATGAACTCCAGAGCAGTTTAGTTTTCACTCCTAGCTTACAAAATGCAAAAGAATAAAGGATTATTATCTTGTTATGAGAAGTAAATGAGTATGTCGACTTTGAGGAAACTATGGAAGGGATAATGATGGGGATTGGTGCATAGAAAAACTAAATATATTGATGTAGAAGGAGAAGACAAAGTAGGAAGTCATGCGATTGATAAATTTGATTAACTAGAAGAAATGGCACTCCATTGGCCTACATCTTTGACAAAAAATGTGTGGGCCTGAAAGTTGATAACTGTAACAACAAAATCAACAAATAGACAACCAAAACAATGTGAGAAATATATAAATTTGCATGAAAAATCTTAAACAACTAAAAAAGACATGTATGTATGTATGTATGTATGTATGTATGTATGTGTAAGGAAAGGACCGCACATAAGGAAAGCATTCATCTTTTTTATTTTTTAACATTTCCATTGAACAGTTTTGTTATAATTAAAAAAAAACCCTGCTAAAATGCATGGCTTAATAGCTAAAAACTGCTAAAATTAATCTTTTTATTGCCAAAAGATTGATTTCTTCTCACCTTCTTACTGTTGAACTCTCTTTCTGATGGCGACCTGGAATTTTATAAGAGGATTGTATGGAAGATGGGCCATTTCAGCTTGTTTCAATCAGTTCTCCTGGATAGCAAAGTAACAACTTAGAATCATCTTCTTAAGTATAATGAGGAACTTCAGAAAGGTTTTGAATCTTAAGTTATCCTTTTATCATAGCAAGTCAATTGTGAGTAGCCCATATCCTTCATATGTGGGAGAAGCTCCTCTTTTAGCATTGCATAAATTTTCTTTGCCTCAGGATGCGACCGATCCCCAGCAAAGAACACATGATCTTTTGTGTTAATCTCAATATGACTGATACCGGGGACTTTCTTCACCTTCCTTTCCTTCATCATCTTCCTCAGACGGGCCACATCGGTCCACTGCCCCTGTGAAGCATGTATATTGGCAAGAAGGACATAGCCCCCGGAGCTTGATGGGTCTAACTCAATCAACTCCTCGCCAACATTGCACGCTTCCTCTACCTGATCATGCAGCTTACAAGCACCCAACAAAGCCCCCAAAACTACCTCATCCCTCTTGCTCGCCGGCATCTTCATCACCATAGCCTTAGCTTCCTCAAGTTGCCCAGCTCGGCCTAGCAAGTCCACAAGGCATGAGTAGTGCTCTGCTGTTGGTTCCAAATCATATATTCTTGCCATCGAACCAAAGATCTTCTTTCCCTTCTCAACGAGGCCAGCATGGCTACAAGCTGACAACACTCCGAGATAAGTAATCCCATCAGGCCTAGCTTCATGTCTCAACATCAGCGCAAACAAATGCAATGCATAATCACCACGTCCATGGTTTGAGTAAGCAAGTATCATTGCAGTCCATGAGATGACATCCTTTATTTTAACCTCATGAAAGGTAAGCCATGCTGAATTCAGGTCACCGGTTCTTGAGTACATATTGATCAAAGCATTCATGAATGAAGTGTTCGAGTTGAGGCCAAGCCTACTTGCTAGTCCATGAATTTCCCTTACTACAATATTGCTATCGGAGTTAGCAAGAATACCAGTAAGCGTAGCCTCATTTGGCTTCACCAGTGACCGAAGCATGCAAATGAGAAGCCTCATGGCTTCATCTTTAAAGCCATTCTTAGCATACCCATCAGTCATTGCATTCCAAGTCACTATATTTCTTTTCGGCATGGAATCAAAGAGCATCCTCGCCTCGGTCATGAAACCGTCATTCACATAAGCAGTGATCATCGCATTCCAAGCTGCAATATCCTTAATCGGCATTTGTTCAAACAACTCCCAAGCTTGCACTGTCAAACCATTCCGAGCCATGCCACTAACCATTGTTGTCCAAGAAACTGTATTCTTGTACGGCATCAACTGAAACAAATGCATTGCATCCTCTGCTCTATCGCTATCCAAATAGCCGGAGATCATGATGTTCCAGGAGTACACATTTGGCTTCGGCATTCTGTCGAACAACTCCCGGGCATCGTCAATGTGGCCATTTTCTATGTACCCCTTGATCATAGCTGTCCAAGCCACGACATTTCTCTCAGGCATTTGCTCGAAAAGCTCTCGGGCAACCTCGAGAAGTCCACTGCGAGCATACCCTAAGAGCATCGTTGTCCAAGATACGACATTCCTCGTCGGCATCCGATCAAAGATCCACCTTGCTTCGTCAATTCGTCCAAGCCGACAATACCCAGACAACAAGCTCGTCCAGGACACTACATTCCGCTCTTCCATCACATCGAACACTTTCTGCGCCTCCTCCAGTCTCCCAGCCTTGGCGTACCCGTCGATCATGGCCGACTCAATGACGACATTCCGGCGGGGGAGCCTGCGGAAGAGAGTATCGGCTTGCGGTAGGAGGCCGTTCTTGAGGTAGAGGCTGATCATGGAGGCGTAGGTGACGAGGTCTCGTTGGGGCATCCGGTCGAACAGGGCGCGCGCTTCGTCGATGCCGCGCGCCCGGCCGATAGAGGAGAGCATCTCATTGCATGAGCGGATGTCCGATGGGAGTGGAGAAAGAGAGGCGGCGGCGCTGGAGATTGTAATGAGTCGGAGTGTCGCATTTAGAGGCGGAGGCGACGTCGATGGAGCAGGCGACGGCGATGAGATTGAACGAAGCAGCGCGAGATGAGAGCGCAGTATGAAGGCGGAGCGGCGGCTCATGGTTATGGCCAAATTGCAGGTACACCCCCATAATAATAGCGATTGCAATATTGGCTCCTTTAAATTCTAAACTTAAAATTAGACTGAAAATAAATTTAAAATTAAAACGTTTAAAATAATTTTGGATGATTTTAAGGTTTTCAATTTGACATTTCATTTAAAATCTTTTCAATACATCAATTATTCATCTATCCTCTAAATCTTGGTAGCAAAAAGTTAGTCTCACGGGATAAGTTGATGGTTAATACATAGAGTGTTGTCATCATGAAGATTGAGGATCAAATTCTGACTAATAGTCAAGTTTTCGTCTTTCTTCATGTATTGATCATTGTTCAAATTAATAAATTAACTCTCATGATTTATCTTTTTTCTATTGATCTGGGACAGACTTACGAGGGCACGAGAGCGAGTGTTTCATTTTTTTACCACTTTGAATACAAAAAATTGATCCCAAGTATTTTACATGATCGATTTTATAATCATTGATAGAAAGATAAATAATGAATAACTTTTATGATGAAATAATGATTATTATATGTGAAAAAAATAAAAACTTCATAAATATTGTATTACGAAGAATTAACTTCCAAACTAAAACCCTATATGTTGAGAAGAGATACATCAAGAATTGACCTTCAGACTAAAATTCTATAGGTTGAAGAGGAGAAAGAGATGTATATTTAATAGAGTATGTGATAAAACTACTTAATTCAATTTGATTTTAGCTATAATTTCTCCAAATAATGATGATCACAAGTTGAAATCATTTCTTGTATCTCTCTCATCCATCATGCTCCACTCAGAGAAAGAGAAGAAAAATAATGGCTGTGTGATGTGCAAGCATCAACAACTCCTTTTCTTGTGTTCTTATTTTAACAACAAAAGTACAATAAAGGCAATACAAAATAGATTAAAGAAAGGTATGATAGTGTTCCATTGACTTGCCAACCCAATGGTTGGTGCCTCTTTCACATGGCCATCAAGCTCACATTGTTCAATCCTTTTTTTTTTCCCTTCCTAATCTTCTTCCTATCATCTTTGATCACACGTCTCCATCAAAGCTTCAATTCACAAAAAAAAAAAGAGATTTTTTTTTGAGAGACAAAAGAGATTATTGAAAAGAAGAGAAAGAAAAGATTAATTGGTGTAATCTGCTCAAAAGGGCCAAATCTAGCTTCACATTGACAAGGAACGCGGTTGAGCTTGAGCTAGGAGCCAAAAAGCTTCCACCTTTCCCCTTCTCCCTCCCCCTTTCGCCCTGCTTCCAAGTGGATTTCTAATCCTTGTGATCTGGGTGGCTTTCTTTTCGCCTTTCGAGGATCGCTTTTCCGCTGGAAAGGAGGATGTTTTCGGGCTTGATCCACAGACCGGAAGCTTCGATTCCACCGGAGGAGGCACACGGCCCGAGCCTGGTGTTGACGGCGGACCCCAAGCCGCGCCTCCGATGGACGGCCGACCTCCACGAGCGCTTCGTCGACGCCGTCGCCCAGCTCGGCGGACCTGAAAGTTAGTAACTTTTTGCCTTCAGTAGCGGATTTTCAAGCGCTCTTTGGTTCTTTTTAGTCATGAATGGATTTCCGCGTCGGTTTCTGAAACTCAAGAGCTTTGCGGTTTCTTCTTTAGAAACTTGTGTTTTGGTTGCTTTAGTCTTCTTAGTGTCGTTGCTCTCTTGTGGCTGCGCTCTTCCTGGTTGACTCTAGGTTTACTTCACGATCCATTTGGTTGACCCTGAAATGCCATTCTTTTGAAGTCGTATTTAATTTGCTTGTACTGGAGATCTTGTCTCTTGAATGATCTTTGAACTCTGTAATCTTCCGACCAAAAATAAGTAGATAAGTCCTCTCAAGAATACTTTTGTTCCTGCCATTCATATATCACAAACATTGCCCCCATTATACTCTTAATCATACTGAATTTTCTTCATCAGTGTTTTCAGGCAAGTATGAGAAGCTGGTGAAACTGCCGACATAAAGAAACCATAGCAAACTACCAACGAATCTTGATGTCATTGTTTGTCCTCTAAGATCCTGGTCCAATGCATTGTTGATGATCTTGAATCTAACCTTCCCTTTAAGACTTTGGTGACTGATGTATTGCTGTCTGATATTGAGAATAACCTTGATCAGATGAGCATTGGCGCTATGTTATGTGCTCCTTTTTTTGCATATATACACGCACGGTAGCACATAACTAAATTTTAAACAAGGTTGCAGTTATTCCAATTCAAGGGCATCACTTCTCCTTTTTGGCCGCTCATATAGATGATGATACCAGTAGAGATTAAACTCCAAACAACCTTTAAGCAACAATGATGAAAGGTTGCATTGTATTTCTCTCCACATGCTGATGCCATTGTTATTCATAATCAAGATGTAGCATGACGATATTGTATAATAGGACAAAATGGGATAATATCTGAAAATTGGATAATTACAATTCCTATCTACTCAAACTCAGTATCAGTAAGCCTGATAAGGTTGTTTGTTGAGAGTTGTGCACTACCTGACCATTCTATTACTTTGAGGTAATTGACCTTTCCTGTTGGAAGGGAAAATATATGAAATGGGCATATGATCATTAGAAAGCTATCTGTCAGAATCATACATAGGTTCTGCCCTAAAATCTGTATTGAGCTCCCTATGCTAGCTTAAACTTGCATAGAAAATCAGTTACTTCTATGGCTCTAACCTGTAAACTGTAATCACCAAAGTTGCAGTTATAGTAGTGTTAACATTTCACCAAGGTTCCCTGCTTAGGAAACAACTAGATATGCCAAAATGTTTGGTGTTTGCTATTGATAGGCATATTGAGATCTGCGGCTATGTGATAATAATGTTCATACTCTGGAAAAATTGTGTTTGGCTGAAAATTCTTGATATTCAGCTCACCACATGCTTCCTAATGGTAGCAATCCTTTATGCAGCCATATACACACTATTACTTGGAGCTCATAATTTGAAATTATGAACATAGTTATTTTCTTCTATTAAGACGAATGTTCAATTTTTGAAAATAAGAAAAGATCACTTTGTGATTATTGTGCTTTACAGTACTGTCTCTTCCTGTTTTTTTGTTTTCCCCCTCTTGCCAAAACTGCTTGATGACGATTCTTTCTTTACTTTATTGCTCTTATTTTCTGAGTGGAGCAAGTGTTAATTTCACCATATTGGACATTTTTACTCTTGAATCTGAAGATCTGAATGTAGTTCCTTGCGTAAATAAACCTTGATTGTCATCTTTTTATGGTGAAGGATTAGGACAAAGTTCATGGTACTCTTTCTTGACCATCAATTCCTACAAATGATATTAAGAATAGTTAATGTAGGGAACAATATAGATCACAAAGAATCATAGTCTGACAAATATTCCATTTCAATGCGATAATCATCAGTTCTAACTACTAAACGTATGGACTTGTTGAATATTGTAGAGGCAACACCAAAGGCTATCATGCGGACGATGGGTGTTAAGGGACTTACTCTTTTTCACCTCAAGAGTCATCTCCAGGTATCGGCATGTTGAATATCATCATCTCACATGTCCTTGACTTGATTTCTCACTGGGAATTTTGTTTTTGTTTTTCCTGCTATGATTTCCAGAAATACAGATTGGGAAAGCAATCAGGCAAAGAGCCAACTGAGCAGTCGAAAGATGGTGAGCACATAGGCTTATCTCCTTTTCTCTTTCTTCGATTATATCTTTCTAAGTAACGTTTTATTTGAGTCTCAAGAAGCTTTCAGAAAAGCATTGTGTGACTAGGATGTATTTTCCCTTTAATGTTCAGAAACTTTCTCAAGCTGATTCATAGTTGGTCTCGGTTGAAGCTTTCTTAGCCATAGTACTCTTTTAGCCGAGATCATTTGGGTCTTCAAGCTCTTTCACATCCTCGTTTAATTCCAATGTTGCCATGCAACTCGGAAGATACTTGTTGGTTACACATTGTCTGATTAGAATTACACAAAAAAGTAATACCAAACACACTTATAGATGAGTTTCTTGTAGCTTTTGATGTACGCAAATCGTACACAATGTGGACCAGTTTTCTTGACATTTGGTAGGAGCAATCTGCGAAACTAGCCTTGTCGGTATAACGAAATCATTCAGAAATCAACTAACCTTACTAGTTACTACAATCTTTTGTTTTAAAGAAAAAAAATCTATCTTTGCCTTGTATTTCAGCCTCATACCTTTTGGAGAATCCGAGCAGTGGCACTTTGTCTCCGAGAATGCTTACGCCTGATGTCAACGAGTAAGTGTCGTCTAATCCTGCTGTGGAAATGTCATATAGCACATGGTTCAGAAACATTAATAAGGTTGGAACTCCTACCTTCAGGGGTCAGGAAGTCAAGGAGGCTTTAAGAGCACAAATGGAAGTGCAAAGAAGATTGTTTGAACAAGTGGAGGTACTAATTCTCACACTCTCTTTTTCTTTTCTCCATTCCATTGAACACAAGCAAATGTCGATCGAATGAGACTTCACTAAATTCTCACTTTTGACTGTTTCATTAGGTTCAGAAGCACGTGCAGATACGAATGGACGCGTATCATAAGTACATCGACTCCTTACTAGCCAGGGCTTATAAGATAGCATCAGAGCAAGTCGCTTCAAACAGCTTCCCGGCGACCGAGCATGATCTTCTGGACTTGCCAAGCAGAGCCATTTGCTCCCCATCTGACATTTTGAGCCCTGCAGTTCTCCATCAGTTATCAATGAATCCAGTCAGCGTGCCGAGTTCTAGCTGCAAGACTTTGCCATCTTCCGCGATCGAAGGCCAGTTCTTCTATCAGAAGCCAGCTGCTTTGAAAAACAAACCATGCTGAAATTGTTTTTACTCATGCTAGTAGACCTCTATTTCTTGTAAGATGATGGGGGAAACTGAACTCTCCAAAGTTGTTTCTAATGATTCTCTAATCGATGTCTCATGTTACAATGAGGAACCATGAAGCAAATTTCTATTTACATTGATCATATTTTTCGACCATTTCGCCTTTGAATTTTGGGATTTAATATGTAATGTTTTTAGTTAAAATTATTTTAAAACTGTTTGAATACTGTTGTAGTAATTTTAGTTAAATGTATCATAACTCATCAAATACACTAAAATTATTATAAGAATATCAAAATAAGAGTATTTTTGCATTAAAATTTTGTTTTAATATTTTCTTCATCTTTTTTATGACAAATGAATTTTTTTCCCCCACTAATGGTAGAGATTGCCTGTTTTGACCCAATCAGGAAACACTCTGACGCCTTGCTCTACGTGTCGGTGAGCTGGAATGGATTAGGCTATTGGGTCAAACTAGTGTTTAAGTACGGTGTTTCGTGTATTAAAACATCCATGGGATCCCCATCCCTCACGTCCGTTTGACTGGATCAGCGCGCCGTCATTGCAACCAACAAATGGCGATCGAGGAGGACGTAGTCGTTGGACGCGTGTCGACTCGTGACATGTTTAAAAACCCGGGACCCCTAAGAAGTCGCCACGTGCCGCGTTTGAGGATGGTTTGGTACAATGGAGGCGATAAAGGGTTCCGCTCTCTACCGATTGGGCTGCCTTGGTTTTGTCCCCGGGCGACGTGATAGATTGTTTTGGGCGGTGAGAGAGAGAAGCTTCGATCTCTCGGATTGGTAGAAGCCTGGCGAATCTCTCAGCGGGTAAGCGAAAGAAGCGAAAAATCTCGATTTTTAAAATTTATTTTAATGAAAATTTCAGTTTTGTTGTCTTTTGATTGATTTTATATTTCACAATTCGCTGGGATCTGTTTTGTTTCAGTCAATTCAGACTCCCGGTGGTAATTTGTTGCCTTCCATCATTTCTTTCGAATCTACTGGAGCCAGGAGTTGGGGGTGAGATCGGTGCTAGCCAACCAGGGTATGTCTCTTGCCTACTTGCGGCTTTAGTCTGGATTGATTGGTTCATCTGCTCATTTGGGCCGCTTTTGGGTGTTCTTTTTTGTGAAGAATCGACGGTGATCGATAGTTCTGGAGACGTCAATTGGGTTCTTTTTCCAGTAAAGTACTGTACATTACTTTTGGGGGCTTGATAGATTTTGGGACTATGAGTTTTGACTCGTGATGATAAATATAGTCGGCTTCTTATTCTCTTGTACGCTCAATAGGTTTTGTACTGGTTCATCTACTGAAAACTTGTTCTTTGAGAGTGCAGATAGGCAAAAAAATTGCATTTTTCCTTGACCCGTATCTCCCATCACTCAACTTAGTGGTGGTATAAAACCAACCAGATGGGATTGGGAATGATCCTTTGGGGTTCCTTAAATTGTTGGTATTGGCTCCTTGCTTTAGCACTCAATGGTCAATTTTTAATTTGTTTCTGGTTGATAAGCTAGTATTGCTGTTTTACTTCCATGTTGATTTACTGTGAAGGAAATTTACTAAGAAAACGTAGGGTCTTCATCATATGCTTTCTTATTTATAATCATCTAGTAGCGTATATAAATTGTATTGTTTTAGTCCAAGATTATTATAGAAGCCTGGGGTCATTCTTGGCCCTTTATGTGCTTTTACTGTTCTTGCTGAAATAGTGAATTAGGTGAACTAGAGGAAGTTCACCAACGTAAAAGCCAGTGTCAAGAACACTTTGTTTGTGCCTTCCAGTATCATACAACAAATTGCTTTGATTGGTCTGATAAAACCCAAATATTCGAAAGTCAAATGAGATTGAAAATATACAATTCATCTAAGTTGACTTTGATGGTGAATAGGAATCCTTGAGCCCAACAATTAAACTGTCATAAGGTTTCTTCACAGTTACATGGTGGCAAGATTACTAATCCAGAGCTAACCTTCTGAAAGTAGCTTTGCTAGACCCACCACCGTCACCCACATACGTAACGAAAATGCTTAAGCCATCTTTTCCCAAAGAACATCCTATGAAATTTTACTTTATTAGGCAATTTGGAATTTTCTTAAAATTGAGATCGCTTTTCCTTCTCTATTTCTATAAAGCCTTTTTCAATTTTATTATTCCATTTGTGAAGCAAAAATATTTTTAGTTGGGTTTGGGTGTGATTGACTATGTTTTATCTTCTAACTCTGGAGAATGTCTCCTTCAGAAAGAGCTTTTTGTATGATTGGACTCAAATACTCAAATTCCATGTCTATGTGTTGCACCAATTGTTCAGGTTGCTATTGCAATTAATAGGGCTTCTCTAGGATTTAGTTTGTAAGGATGATCTGGACTGTCTAGTTTGTCTACATTTATAATTTAATTTTGGTCATGAATGGAGTTTTTTTGTTTAACAAGTTTCAATTTTTTTTTCCAGCATATTGTGTGAAATTGTAACCACCATGCTATTTCCACAGATGATGTAAAATGTTTCAATCACAACCAATCTCTAATAGAAGTCCAATCCGCAACAACTCACTTGCTTATAACCATCAACTAGAGATAAGTGACAAGGTTATGGTCTCAAATGATGGAGGAAACAACTCTAACAATCCTAATTTGGCATCAAGGCAGCGTCTACGTTGGACAAATGAACTCCACAACCGTTTTATAGATGCAGTAACACAGCTTGGTGGGCCAGACAGTAAGTGAATGATCAACTGCTTCATTCTTCTTCCTAACTAAGCAAACTGTTTTATTTGTGAATTTTTGAGAGGACATGAATCTGCCTAAAAGCTTTTTCTATACAATTCTCCTTTTGTGTATTTCACTCTACTTCATCTTTCATATTTGGAGATAATGTCTTGGAGTAACCACATAATTAAATAGGGATAAGAGTTCCTGATCCTTGATATGCTTACATTTAGTAGTTCTGATGTTGTTATGGACTTCTGTTACTGGAGATGTTTTGATAAATTGTTCTATAGGAAGCCTCATCATAATAATAATTTGCCAGAATTTCAGAAGCTTGATGAAAATTCTCCTCCCTAGACTAATTGATTTAATAGTTGTTTAATTCTTATGAAATTCTTTTCAATGTTAGATAACTTTGAGCAACTATAACATAGAGGGTACTTAGCAGGACTTTATATGACTATCTATTACATATTTACAATTTTCTGCTTTCATTTTAGTTTCAACTTCTTGGTTCTTCCTCAATAATTTGACACCAAATGTTTTGATACATCTTTTTAGTTGGTTCATTTGTCTATTAGTGATGTCACTTTCAGTTCACTTAGCTAAATTCAGTTTGCCTACAACAGGAGCAACTCCAAAAGGAGTTCTTGGGAACATGGGTGTACCAGGGCTGACAATATACCATGTCAAGAGCCACTTACAGGTATTTGTGGAAGTTTATTTTCCTTGAAGGTTTTTGTTTTATATTACTGACTTTGGCTCTTATGTTACACTCAGAAATACAGGCTTGCAAACTGCATACCTGATCCATCAACTGATGGTAGGTGTCTTACATGAATCTCCGTGAAAATAGGGATTGATGAAAATAGATAGTTGTTTGGTAAACCATTAACTGAAGAGTTGAGCTAAGAGGGTGATTTGGTTTACTGTGTTTCTGCTGTAGGTGTCAAGTCTGAAATCAAAGATTCTGGCGACCTGGTTTCAGGAGTTGAAAGTTCCTCGTAAGCATTGCAGGATCTTCAACCCTTTATTTGCATTTTTTTTATTTGGTATTTTAGACAATTTCCTATGTCTTTCTTGATTAAAGTTCATAATAGAACAATTAGAGGCGTGCCATCATTTCGATTCTCTTGTTGTCTCAGTGGGATGCAAATAACTGAAGCTCTTAAGTTGCAAATGGAGGTGCAAAAACGGCTTCATGAACAATTAGAGGTGAGTATTTCATGTGGAAGATTAGTTCTATTATTTAGCTGGCTACTAATTTTGGCTCTTATTGAGCATGCTTATAGAGCTGCTATGGCTTGTAGAATATCAGCTGATTCTATTATGAATAATCGTATGTCAGCTGATTAATCATTGGAAAACATTATCTAATGGAAGACTAACCCTTGAGAAGAAACAACCCTGAAAACATGCATAACTTTAACTGAATCCACAATTGCACTTTGATAGAAGATGCATTGTGACTTTTTCATCTGTATTATATTATATTTGTTTGACGTACTTGATTATTGCCTAACTTCAACTTGTTTATTATAGTCGCATGCTGTCATATCAACGCTTGGATCTGAATTTCATGTATAGGCAATATCCTAGCTTGCTGCCCCCTTCCAGACGTTTGATGTTTATTATTATTAATGATTTGTTCAAACTGATGATGCCAAATTAAATATCCATTTCTATTCAGTTTAGTTATGTAAAGGATTCCTGTATCATCAGCCACGTTTCAGATAGGTTTGAAATATATATATATATATTTGTGCGAATAAACTTTCAAAATAGTTCATATCAAGTTCATTCATTGTTTTTTTTTTGTAAAGGCAAGTAAAAGATGGGTGACCAAATAGCATCTAAGCATTCATTTTATATTCACGAGCACAAGAATGTTGATACAGTTAGCTAATGTAGCTGTTGGCTAAGATAATAAACTGATGCAGACATGATGGATGGATGGACCTGATTGAAATAATTTTGAAAGTTTAGTGCTCCAACCAAATAAAGTTATAGGACCTACATAAATTCTGGAAGATAGTTTAGTGACTATTTATGTAATTAGCTTGAAAATTCATCCTTTTCATTTTCCTTGAAAGAACTCTGATATAAATGCTTTTCATGTTTTTACTACGTTCACAATAAATTGGTCATAACTCATAAACACAATTTAATCAGAAGATTATTATCTTTAACTTGGCCGCTTTGGAGTCTTGATCATCAAGGAAACAATCAACCATAATTTTTCTGGTATCTGTGTTCAAATTAAATCCATGAATACTTGTGATATTATGAGAGTAAGTGTTCATCCCACCTCTCTAGCCAAAAAGAGTCAACATCTTAGGCAAATGATATATAGTACAGTTTTTTTCCACACCCTTCATGAACCTTAATGTGCAGTATTATCATCATCAACAACAACCTATGTTTGTCCCAACAATTGGAGATTGGGTATGCAAGGCTGTATAACTAGAGAAGAGAGCCAAATGGAAGGGGAGGGAAAGGGAAAAGAGGAGAATGAGCTGTTAGGACTAGTGATGCAATTAGAAGGGGTGAATAGGCGCAGATATGTAAATGACAAATCTTTTGATTCCTCTTGTAAATGCAAGGTTTATACAATCCTTAGTGTAATAAAACTTTATTATTTATTAGTACACAACAAAAATAAGTATAAACAAAAAAACAATACTAACACAAAGCATTTAACATGGATCATACCTTTTGGTCCTACACCACGGCCTATTAACTCGTTAACTGAGTCACTCCTCAGAAATCTAATAAACAATACTTATACAAAATATTTACCATGGTTGGAACTCCAATTCTCCTTTATGAGCTATTGACTCATTAGCTAAGTCACTCCTTGGAAATCCTCTACAATGAAAATCTCCATCAAAATATCATATTGCATATGTTAATGGTTAAAGCTAGAAGGAATGAGAAGGATCGTGCATTGAAGTTCCATATCTTCTGTCTAAATTGGAGAGGAGAGAGAGAAAGAAATGAATGATAATTGAGAGACAAAGTGTAGCATATGGAGAAGTTGTAGGTTGTGCAGATGCAGGAGATGCTATGTAGAGGCAGAAGGCTGCTTGATTTGGATTTAGAGATGCTGCTGGATGTCGAAGATGCTGATGAACTCGCCTAGAAGTTTTGAATATCATGCCCATGAGTCTTACTAGGGCTCTTGTCTCTTGCTGAAATTCTGAAGTTAAGATAGCATTGCGGGACTAACATATAATATTTTAAACAATTTTTGAAGATTACTGGAAACCTACGAAGTTTCTGTAAATTTTCTTCAAAAAATGGGCGTCAAAGGACAACCTGCTTTGTTTGAACAAAACTTTCACCGAATTACATTTAGAAAATAAGAAAGAAATGTGCTGAGTTACATGTAGAAACCAAGGAAGAAAAGTAATGTGCTGAGAATAATAAGAGTTGTAATGATGTGTATAACATACAATGATATAAATGTAGAAGAAGAAGAAAAATAATGTTCTATAACCTTAGAGGAAGTTCAGATTGCAAGTATTTCCAATCAAATAACTGTCTGGAAACCTAGCAAAGACAAAATGTAACAGTTATATGTTGGAAGATGTTTCTCTGCTCCTTCCAAATATACACAGCCTCGTCTTATGACACTCATAGTATTTACTATATGTTTTCTGTAGGTATTCTAAATAATTAAATAAAAACTTGGTGAGAAGTCTGAAACTTTTGGCAGGTGCAAAAGCAATTACAGCTAAGAATAGAAGCTCAAGGGCAGTATCTTAAGAAGATCATTGAGGAGCAGCAACGGCTCAGTGGTGCGCTTGCTGAAACACCGAGAGCCGGAGGAAGCACTTCTGCCGGCAGCTTCAGTTACGACTGCTCTGATGTAGACAAGACTGATTCCTCAATTCCTGCTCCAAACTCAGAGCCCCCAACCCAAGACAGAGATGTCAATGATGACCATGGAGGCACTGGGGAAGTGCTTAAAAGTCATTCAATTGTGAATTCCTTCAGCAGCAAGACCCTGTCTACAGATTCCACAGCCTGTGTTTCCTCCCCTTCAAAGAGCTCAAAGCATGGGAGATCAATCAAAAGGCAGCGCTGCAGCACGGCCTCAGGGCTCACCGAGACTGAGCTAGTCTCCCATCATATACTGGAGTCGAGTTCAGGCTCAGATTCTCAGCAGCAGTGCTCACTGTTCACACCTAATGGATCGAACTTTGATGCATTGACCACCTCAATCTGCAACAATGCCCTGGGAAGTGGTAATGGTGGTGACATATGAAGGATTCATGCAAATGCTCTTGTTGTATCAGAATGTAAGAATGTTCACGTACACTGATTAGTTCGTCTTTTAGGCCCTTTAACTCTGCGTGAGGGATTGCCACACAAATTCATAGTTCTGATAGAAGAATTTGTTAT
>JBBUKS010301310.1:0-20726 GCA_038050645.1 Hedychium gardnerianum
AGCAACAATAAAACAAGATAAAATTTATTTAAATATAGATGATGATATAGTAGGGGATAAAGCTCAATGACGTAAAAAGATCCATATAGCCGACCCCACATAGTGGGATAAGGCTCGGTTGTTGTTGTTGTTGTAAACTGAATATTTTTCCTTGATTCTTGATCCATCATGTTGGAATAGTTTGAAAAATTGAAATCCACTGATTTCTTTTTAGGATCTCTGATAGCTTGTATCACAGGCCTTATAAGAGAACACTGTTATGGAAAATCTTCTTGGATTTGCAACTTAAGTACCTTTGTCTTGTAGAAATATAGAACAATGATGAAGTCAACGGGAAGGAGAGCATTCTCATGTTTCCTCCCATTTCTACATAGTTCATATTTGATAATTAGGCAGTGTGAGTAGCATACTCCAAGAGCTCATTTGTTATCTATTAGGAGTATAGTTATGTTCAAATAGAACTGCAGGATGTATAGTATGGAGTCCCGTGGATCATTTATAACATTCTTATCTATCACGACCCGAGTTATTCAATTATTTTTATTCATAATTATGTTTCATCATCACAAAGATAAAAATAATTAGTCGAGCAATGAATACAATATTCAATCTATGATCTTTATCTTTCTTAGATCTTGTTATGACCCAAATGGGTCTCCTTGCCCATTGGCATGGCATGGAACTTACGATAGTCACGCGACAATTTTGTCAATACTTGATGTACAAGCTGCATTTGTACAAACAAAACATAGGCTGCAAAAATACATACTAATAAGCACCACCATTAATACGAAATCATGATATAAGAAAAAACCATTAAACAAATTTTAACTGTAAAAGAGAGCTATAAAATTATTTTTACAGATTGCAAAGCACAAGAAAAACGCGACAAATCCAACAAGACAACCATAAATGAAGAAGTTCTACTTCTACAATGCAAAACAAAAGAAACTATGAGAGAAATTACAAAATGCCTGAAGTGTCCTCAAAGCAATCCTAACTAAAATAGACTCCAACTCACCAAGGAACTAGACATCCTTTTTTCAAAGTCATGGAGTAGCAAGACCAGAAAGTTAGCTAGCAGGGAGAACTAAGCAACTCAAGCAATATGGTGAATGGACAAAGTAAACAACAAAATAAATATCATGCTATGAACTCTAAAATAAATAATTAGCAACCACCAAACAGACAATATACCACTGACTGCAATCCACATGCAAATTGCAAACCACCAATTGATGAGCGAGTGTGGACCCACCCAATGGACATGTGCCCTTGCACTCTCCCTTTCTGTGATAGATGCCCGTGTTCGCTCCAACACAAGCATGATTATTGAATCTTATGAGCACGCTGAATATAAACTCTTCTTCATGCGCTATCTTCTAATATGACAAAATGCTTAGTCAAAAACTATCAATCAAGCGTAAGACTCAAATCAAGTCCCAACCCCAATTCTACCTATTCTCTGAGGAACTCGCAAAGCCAACATAATGAAATCAGTTGAAAATCGCAAACATCCATTTAAAGTATCTTAATTATACTATAATTCCACAACAGAAAAAATCCAAAAATGAAAATTTGAATTCGCCATCTGACACCCACTAAAAACAAATCGATCAATTAAAACCCAAAGAAGACCAAAAGATATCTTTATGAAAATGACCTGCTTTGTTTCCAATTAAACTGTTACACACCTCCAGGAGGTAGAATTCAATAAACAATGCAAGTGAATGGCAGTGAGGTAGTAGAAAGATGAATACTACTAATTAGTTTAAAAGCTTATTGCTAAATAATAAATGATTCTAAGTAGAAAAAACATTTTTAATAGTAAATCTAAAAAAACACCATTTCCATAATAGTCGCTGCAGTGGCCAATGTGGCATGCACCTCAGGTTTGAATCTAGATGTCACCATTTACATATTTCTTTCTTCTCTACCAGTGAATTAGATTTATAATGAAAGTTTAAAGGACCCTCCATCTATCATTGTGGTGGAGGAACTTGGTTAATGCCATGCACACCCAATGTGCGGCGGCCGGTGAGCCTGCACCTCACCAAATGCATAAGCTGGGACTACGATTGATGCTAGTGGTCGACCTCCATCTTACCGCACGATGCAGGGTTGTGACATGTCCGCACAAGCTGTTGTTTGCTCAGGCAACTAATGCCATTGCTTGAGTGACCTCGTGAGTGGCTGATGGTGGCCTATACAACAACAATACCAGCCATATTGATTTTGCCATGATTTAAGCAATAATGCTGCTCTGATACCAATGCTGGAATAAACAATTTGAAAAATTGAAATTGTTTGATTTCTTCTGCGAAGGAAGAAATTTTTGATTACTTGTATCATTAGTCTAAAAAGATATCATTAATGTGGAAATTCTTCTTGGATTTGTAACCTAAGTATTATCTCTTGTAGAGATCATAGGAAGAAGATGGAAACAATGGGGAAGAAGAGGGATCTTATGTGCCAAGCGTTGACTCCTATTTAGATATATTATCCACATGAAAATAACTGCTATGTAGCTATTCTAACTACTTACTAAGGGATCCAAGTTGAGCCGGCAGACCTGACCCTATCTATTTATTCCATCATGTCATGACATCATATAAAATAAACTCATTTTGTCATTTTGATTATTTGCTAGATAGGGTGCTTACTCGTTCATCTAGTCTCTGGTTTGTTCTGATGCAATAGAAACATGAATAATGAATTTCATACAGTATTTTTGGATGCTCATAGATGACTTTTCTTTCTTAGTGTCCTCTTTTGAACATAACCTATTGCCCTCCATCCGAAGTGGATTTGTCTCATGGAAAAACATTGGTAAGATATCAGATGTGTTCTATAATACATCATATGAAAATAATTCTTATATTGGTTCACACATATTTAATAAATTTATTATTTTGTAGATTATTCTTGTCTACAATTCTCTTGGTTGGAAGCGGGCCGACGTTATCCGTATACCTGTAAGTAAGCTTCATCATATCCTTCTAAATAGCAGATATTTTGTTTGCTCTTTAGGTGTCTTCAAGTTAATATAATTTGTTAGG
The DNA here is from genome assembly GCA_038050645.1 of Hedychium gardnerianum. Classification (NCBI taxonomy): domain Eukaryota; kingdom Viridiplantae; phylum Streptophyta; class Magnoliopsida; order Zingiberales; family Zingiberaceae; genus Hedychium; species Hedychium gardnerianum. The sequence continues at coordinate 3,060 of JBBUKS010301310.1, forward strand.
CAGAGAAGACACAGGTTTGTTTAATTTTTTATACTGCCATGCAAATGCTATCTGGGGTGGGTGGGTGGGGTTGTTTAAGTTCTTCACTACTTATCATTGTACCTGCAAGTAGATTCTTGACTTACAAGAATACCATTGTATTGCACACTCTTATACTCCCTTATAGCAATTGATGTAGCACAATAGACGAACAAGGACACAAACCTCACACAAAGGCGAGAGGAATAACTCTCACATGGCAAATTGAAAAATAGATCAATTCAAAGATGATAAAATTATAGGACTTTGGACTGCTTTTATAGGCTCAACTTAATAGTAAACACAAAAAAAAATAGTAATGTCGTTCCAAGGAAGACACCTAATTGTGGTCACCAAAGGTGATTGGGAGAGAACAAGTGAGTTTAGCCGATGTATTGAGGCTTCAAATTTGGGGGTGGTTGTTGATCTGGTGTGGGTTGAGAGGGCAGTGACGTACGGAGTGAATGATGATTAGAGATTGTGCTAGTTGTACTCGTGTGAGGGAGCCATGGTGCAAGGCTCGATTGGAGAAGCAGTCTGGAATCTAACTGGTGCAAGAGGGAAGAGGCATCAGGTGGAGATTGTAGGCATTGCGAGGAAGGCGTAAGGTTCTCTCGCATAAGAGAGCGACATTGGCTGCATCTTCTTTGACAAAGGTGGCGGATAGTGTTGTTGTAATTGGAGCTAGCAGTGTTTCTGGACAATGCAAGTGACGTTGTCATAGTAAGCCACTAGGATATAGCGAAGGGAGGCCGACCTCCTTTCCTCCACAGAGAGTTGTCGCTTGAGTGGCGTAGGCGGATGGTGAACAAGGAATTAGCGGTTGAACAATAATGATGGAAGATGACAACAAATATGCAAAGGAGGTGGCAGATGAAATTGGATGATGAGGAATGGAAAGGGTACAAGTTTTAGCTTCAATATCGCTTGATGTAGCACATTGGACACAAGAATAAGAACCTCACCTAGAAAAACATCACTCACACAAAGAACACTAATTGAAAATTGTACTCTACAAATTGAAAATTATATTAGTTTAAAGCTAAAAAAATTACAAGACCGTCGAATTTTTTTATAAACTCGATTCAACAATACATGTGAAAACAAATATTCTAAATAAGAAAAATTTGTGAGACTTGGGATTGTAATTATTCCTTCATAATTAGCAAAATAGTAAATGCTAATGGACTCCAAGTTACCAAACGAAAAAAATCAAATTTAAAATTTGTTACGGAAGCGCCAATCCCAAATACTTTCCAATTTGTTTCCTTTTAGCGGGGATTCATCATTCTTGAATTAATCTTTAGTTTATTTTCTTCAATTATTTTCTTTTCGGCATCAATTTATTATTATTATTATTTTTTGCATTAGATACACAATTTCTTAAAATATATTATTTAATTCTTTTTATTCACAAAGGAATTGTAGTGTGAGGAATAGGGACTAAAAGGAAATTTATTTTATATGATTATGGAAGGAGGGCAAGACAGCATAAGCCGAAAGTAGTTGTTTTCAGCATAAACCAATTCTACACAACCATGGAAGTGTAGTGTGAGGAATAGGGACTAAAAGGAAATTTCTTTTGCATGATTATGGAAGGAGGCTGAGAAAAATCTTAAGTTAAAACTAATTGTTTTCAGTATAAACTAGTTCTACACAGTCTAATTCATAGTTGTACTTGCTGCAGGTTATCAGTGAATCTTCTGTTTATGATTCTAAGGGAAATGAGATTGAATCACAGCTTTTGCCAATATCAGATGCTTCAGTTAACTTCAGAAATAACCATGTTAAGGCATATACAGGCTTTCCTCCTAGTACCACACCCAAATTTTGGCTTGCCTTTCCAGTTTCTGTACAACCTCTTGGCTTTAATACGTATTTTGTAAAAAGTGCAATGGGGACAGGTTTACTGATCTTTTTTGCTTAGCCTTTTTTCGTCTTGTGGTTAACTACTTGTCACAAATGTTTGATATGCTATAATGAATACAAATTCCAGGGTCAGTTTCTGTAACATCGACCTTTTATTCATCACAACAAAGTACGAATGAAAATATTGAAGTTGGGCAAGGAAATCTAAAGCTTCTACATAATGTGGATGATGGAACTCTGACTCATATTTTGAATACGCGAAATCTGGTATTTTGCTATCAGCAATTTTAGCTTTACCTTTCTTTTTCTATGCTAATCGAAATTTTTCTTTTTATCTAAAATGTGGTGTGAATAATGATCACTTTCTTGTAACTCTTCCTTTTTGAAGGTTTTATCTTGTCTTGTTCTAATATGTAATTGTATATTTACTTTGATCTGTTTTTTTTTTTTCTTCTAAAACCTTTAATATGTGTAAGCTGGTGATTTATTCAAGGTAAAAACTACTATGGAACTTTCATACAGTTACTATGCTGGAGACAGTGGAAGTGGTAGCGACCCTCAGGTTCAGATCTGATAGATGTTTGTAGAAAATTGTTAGAAACTGTTAGACAATCAGTTTATTCTAATGGTAACCATTGTGGGAAACTTACACCTAGAGTTTGTTTCAATTGTTAAAGGCATCTGGAGCATACATATTTCGGCCAAATGGTACATTTCCAATACCACCGAGAGGGGAGGTACTTTTTTGTTTATCATTTGAATTATTCATTTAACAGGAGCTAATAAGGTAAAATTGTTCTAAATATTTCCAGCATTAACCCATTTTTAACTTTTTGTCAAGGCACCAGTGACAATTGTACGAGGACCCATATTAGATGAAGTACGTCAGCAGATAAATCCATGGATATATCAGGTAAACCTTCTTAGTTTCTAATAGTCAGGAAATCCCTATACAAACATTACAAAAACCACATTAAGCCTGTATACTGAGTGTATCTATAGTCTCTCTAAACTTCTGCTAGCTCTTCTGTTGTCATGTTCACAATGCTTGCTACTAGTACAAATTGCTGCAATTATTGAGGCTCATAGAAAGTCTTCTTACTTGTCAGTGTTTTTGTCTTATTTTTCTGTTTGTGAGAAATTCAATGTTGTGCAATCAGTGGGTTATCAATCAATATACTCCAGTCTATGAAGTGTGTGTGAATGTCTCACATGATTTTTCTATTAGTTATCATGTGATGATATATATCAATTCCTTTTCTACTACTAATATATACACTTCATCAGAAGTCATTGCACAGGTACCTTAGTATCCTTTCAAAAGTTCTTTGAGATGCTTTTGATGTTTCAAATTAGTCATACAAAGAGTAGAATATTTACATAGAGGTCAATTTAAAAATCTCAATTTACCAAGAAACTTGCAAGATCCTGGTTTTGATATATAACTTGCCCTTGTTCCTTTTTCCTCGAACAACTAAATTGGTATCTGTTTTTTTCCATTGCCTGCACTATGATCCCATGGATTCTTTTTCTTCCTGTCAAAGTGTCACCAGATTCCCATGGCTGTAAATGTTACACTTAAATGTTAAACTTAGTGATTAGTTAGAATAGGGATTAAAAAGTATACAAACCTTAGGGGCGTAAATGTAAAATGACAATAATAATGTAGGCAAAATAGCATTTACATACTTAAGGACATACTATTTCACATATTTACCCCTTCAGATTTTAATTTTGCAAGCACACAATTATAAAATTTAAAATCTTGCTTAAATACCATTAGAGATTATTTCTTTCTTAAAATAGTAAGAAAACAATATTAATTTGATGATATTGCCCTTTAACTTCTGTACATATATAAAGTTTTTGACTTTGATCATTTATTAATATTTTGACGAAACTTTTTTGTTATATTATATTTAATATTTTGAAATGATATTTATCTTAGAATAATTTTGAATGTGGAAAATAATTAAAAATAAATAAGATGTAAAATGAACAAAATAGAAATAGCTACCTATTAAATAAATGGTCATTTTTGCCCCTTTTTTCATTTTTTTAGTCACTCAAGTTGTTTAGTGAAATATGCTCATTCTTGAATTAAGCTGCTTGGTGAAATAATGGAAGCTATTTTGATTGAGTTGGAAGAGCTTGATTGGGCATTCTCAATTAAAGGGCTCAATTTGGGCCCAAATTGAGCGTCTGAGTTAGAATAATTTTGATTGTTCCAACAACGTTCCCCATTTTAACAGTTTGTGAATTAGCATAGTGAGTGAGACAACTATAGTTATTCATTTAGGATGACTTTGATGAATTGTATTAGTTCATCGATATGTTGTGGTTTTGCATACAAAGATATCTTGTTATGCTGTCTTTGCAGGAGAGAAATCAAATAAGTTTCTCTTATTCTGGTTGTAGTTTTTTTTAATTATTTTTTATTTTTAATCTTGGAGAAATTTAAATAGTTTAGTGGCATTCAACCAAGCAAAGATTCATAATCGGCTTTCAATTTTGTCTCACCTTGTGCAGATTTCCAGGGTTTACAAGGGAAAGGAGCATATAGAAGTCGAGTTTACTGTAAGAACTGTGATTGAAAGAGTTTTTCATAATTTGCCCTCTTTTTGCAGAGAGGTCTTTATACTAATATATTTTTCTACTTAGGTTGGGCCAATACCAGTGGATGATGAAATTGGGAAGGAAATAGTGACCAAAATTACGACAGGCATGGTGACAAACAAAACTTTCTACACAGATTCTAATGGAAGAGATTTTCTGAGAAGGGTATGTTGTATATTAGTTTGTGATTGGGTATTTATCTTATAAATGACGTTATGATAGATTTAAATTGTAATTTGTTGTGGCTTTTTGTTCAATGATATGGACCAATTTCTTCATATTTGATTTCTAGTGGAACATCTATCTGATACTATAAGAGCAAAGGTTTGAAATCTCAAGCCGTTTCTTCAATTGAAATGATAATGGCTCGTTATCATGTTGATGTTTTGATATATGATGCTGATGATGAATTGGAAGTGGAAGGAGGAAAGAGATGAAGAAAAATAAATAAGTTGTTTAGTTAAGTTCAATGTTTACTTTCCATTTGCTATGCTACGATTTTGACATTATTTTATATGGAGACAAATTACAAAAATAATAGTGTTAAGTCTTGACATAAAATGATACTCATCTACATCATTGACACGACGACATAAGAGACATTGTTTTGGTGTCAAGTTGCATCGAGTATCGGTAATTTATTGGAATGATATATTTCTACCATTTTGCTCGGTACAATACGAGATTTCAAATCATGATTAGAGCATTTCTAAAATATAATTTTGAGGGAAGAAATATATTCTTTCTTTAAAAGCAGGTAACTCCCAGAATGTAATGTGCATTCTTGGGCAGTTGGGCTTGGACAAACAAGAAATGGAACTCCATCTCTTGTGTTTGGAATCAAGCCGGAATATGAATTCTATGATGGCTTACCACATTCGCCTTTATGTGCAGTAATAAGATTTTCAATATGTTTCCAGAAAAAACTCCAAAGCTAAGAGGACATTTGCTGGTGATTTTTTAGTCTTTCTTGCCTTAGTCTATTTCTTCTCATTTATGTGACCTTTCCCTCCCCTCAGCTATCCATCTCTTATTATCACTCTTTTTGGTTCTTTTCTGTTCTGGTAATAGAAGATAGGATATCAGTTTTTAAAAATTGGAAATTAAAATCCATGTGTATAGTCTTCTAGCCTTGGGAAGAGGGCATAGTTGTGGTGGACACTAATATGCGTACAGTTTATCTAAAGGGCTTATGCTTTTACCTTGAACTAGGTGAAATCACTAATCATGTTAAAGATAAATTCCATTGGTGTATATTGTGTAGATGATGTTGTGCTACATTGGTGAGTGTGTAAATAGATTAAATTTGCAAGATTTTAAAGATTATTTCGGGCTGACACGAGCAAAACTTATTGTGCGCTCGCTGATTGGCATACGAAACAAGCTCGAGATGACACAGCTACAACAATGGTGACAACCATGACAGATCTTTCATGCGTCTTCAGTGAGCCACACGAGGCTTCTGTGAGTAGGTCTAGATTACACAACAAGGTGAAGGGTTTTCAGCATCTTGTTTAATTTTCAAATGCCCCTTTAGCTAAAGAGAAACGTTATAGGTAAGACTATGGTGTGATCAGTTATACTAAATGGATTGTATAAACCATTAATGTAAAAGAGATAATACTAAGATGAACGTGTTGGGTTACTACAAAAGAAAATATGAAAAATTACTAATATTTTTGGTACAATTAGGATTAGTTCCAAGTCTATGAGATGATATTAATATATTTAAAGGTAATCAATATATAATTAGATATGTTGAATTGATTAAACTTTCAGATGTAAGAAATGGCAGGGATAAAAAAAACTAGTTAATGCAATAAAAAGTATATTACTATTACAAGTGGTATACCTTTGCATAGTATTCATTAGAGGAACAAAATCAACCTATTGATTGGGACTAACACACTTTGATGATGATGTAGAGTGCATTTGTAGATTTAGAGATGTTAGGATAAATTTTTATTCATTACCTCTAATTTGGCATGAATAATTCATTGATTTCTCATGTTCTGGCATACTTTCCATGATGTAACAAATTAATAAATCATGAGGTTAAAGAGGTATATACATGACTTAGCTACTTTATTTCGTTTGAGTTGGTTCTATTTTAGGCTATTTACTAGTTCTACTGACATCCCTCATATATTCTTGCCTCCATAACAAACTAAGGTGGGTAGCAGGTGTGTTAAGTCAAGTTGTTAAGCTTGCTACTATCACATACTTGTGTGTGTGGGATGCTCTTATACCCTTTGACAGCTGTGTGTGGTGGAGGTGCTATGAGCATTGTTTAGTGTCTTGGTGGCACAATCTGTTGACTGACACAAAGGATGTGTTGATGGAATTGTATGTCATTGGAGCGAGTGTTCCTAGCCTTGGGAAGTGGTCTCAGCTAGGGCATAATATACATTCTTTTTAAATTGTAGGATATTACAGTCTTTTATTCTGAAGCATTGATTCCACTCATGTTTATTTTCTGGTTATAAGAATCAAAACTCACAATGCCAATTTCAATAATAATCTTTATTACACCACCTGCAAAATAGCTATATCAACATACTAAAACCTTGCATCACGTGCAGGTCCGAGATTACAGATCAGACTGGGACATACAAGTCAACCAACCTGTCGCTGGAAATTACTATCCTGTAAGTTTCTTAAATTACAACTTTATTTGTTCTCCTCTGAAACCTGAATGTAGAGTGTAAAATATACTTGATGTAACTCTAATCTATTTGGTAAAAGTAAACAGGAGAAATTTTGAAATAATGAGTCACATGTTGCGTTCATCTATTGTTGAACGGACAGGGTTATTATTCTTATTTGTATCTAAACAGATAGTCATTTTATTTTCATGTGCACATAATGCATGTTGTTATTACAGATCAATTTGGGAATTTACATTCAAGATAATAATACAGAACTTTCTGTTCTGGTAGACCGTGCTGTTGGTGGTTCTAGCATTGTGGATGGACAAATTGAGTTGATGCTTCATAGGTAAGTTCTCGCAAGTGAAATCTCAAAAGACTATAATTACATCATCCGGAAATGGATTAAATTAGTATATTGACTTTGTGCATAATAAATCACTTTTATGTTTTCCTATTCTACAGGAGGCTGCTATATGATGATGGTCGCGGTGTAGGAGAGGCACTTAATGAAACAGTTTGTGTTGATGATGAATGTGAAGGACTAACTGTAAGTAAACATCTGCCACTTTTATGTGTAGTTTGTAACCAGAGTCACTTTCATCTGAGGGACTAACTGTAAGGCATGCTGACAGAATTTTACGGTCAATAATTCAAATACGACAATACTTTTCTTGGATGCAATTAGTCTGAGTTTTGTGTTAAATTGATCAAATTCTGATCTGGTAGATTATCGAAAGAAGAACTTGTTTATGTAATGTAATATTACACCTTTGCGAACAAAATCTTCATTATTTTGGGGAGGAATGCCTGATCATACTATCTAAATAGAGATATGTCAAGTAACTGATAAAGATTCCAGAATAACTCAGTGGAAGCTGATTGTCAAATATTGACAGGTTCGTGGTAAATTCTACATAAGAATTGATCCTCTTGGAGAAGGATCTAAATGGCGCAGGAGCTTTGGCCAGGAGATTTATTCTCCTCTCCTCCTAGCATTCTCAGAACAGGTATTGTGTTAGCTTACTAAAGTTTTTGAATTCATGTTTACAAATTTTCTTTTATTCAGGATGGTGGTAACTGGACAAGCTCACATATTACAGAATTCTCAGCATTTGACCCCTCCTACAGATTACCAGAAAATGTTGCTCTCGTAACTCTCCAGGTCTGTCAACGAAGAACATCTAGTTCTGATAAAAAAGGACATATGGTTGTTTTCCTGTACTCTCTCGTCACTCCTTTATTTGCATATCAGTGCATATTTGTAAGCTAATTCTGTAATTTTTAGGTGATAGTTTTTGTAGAATTTTAAATGTTAGGAAAATCAATGACACTAGGACCTTGTTCTGTTGTCTAAGTTTTGAGATTGATTGATGCTTGTTGTTTTCTAATTGATAAAGTGAAGATTGGTAATGATTGCAGAAGATAAAGAGTTATTTCGAGTAATGATTAAAATCTCAATAAGGATTTCATGTCAAATTCAACTTCATGAAACTGGATACAAAGAATTATAGATGTGGGCCAACTAATCATAGGTATTCTCGAAGGGTGATACTTGTACTTTGAGATTGTAAACGGCGTCAATAGAATGGGATTAAATAGGTGTGCACTAAGCCTAACCAATGAGAATTTGATATGTATCTGGAATTGAAATAGCTTGGAAATGCAAAAGCCAAATCAATACATGGCATATCTTTAGATATACACTGGACCATCAGAATTCATACTTCCATTCGATGCCAAGGCAACTTTGAGTGCACCATCTTTAGTTGCTTCACAGAATTCATAGTTTTTTTCCTGTCCAAAAGATTAGAAGCAATTTGGAAACTTAGACCATATTTCAGTGGAAAGCTAATACAACTTGCTTCTATTTAATTTTTTGTTTTTCTTATTATTCTGTTCAATCAAAATTGATGTAATCTTAGGCACTTGAAGATGGGAATGTTCTCCTCCGTTTGGCACACCTTTATGAGGTATTGCTTAATAATTCAATTCTTTTTTCCTTTGTCGTTTGATTCAATGAGTTCCGCAAACATACTTGAATGTTTGTTATCTGATAAAACAAAAGGTCAGTGAAGACAAGGACCTCTCATCTATTGCCTACGTGAAGCTTACGAAGATGTTCCCTGGGAAAAAGGTAGAGAGAATATTGCAAAATTGGTTTCCTAAGTAAGTGAAACCTTTACCTTTCCTGTGATTCTGCTGTTTCAGATCACCAACATAATAGAGACAAACTTGTCTGCTAATCAAGAGAGGTCCGAGATGGAGAAGAAAAGACTGAAGTGGCCAGTTGAGGGTTCTACTAGAGCTGAAACCATCGTCAGGGGAGGGCCCGTTGATCCTTCCAAACTGGTTGTGGAGCTTGCTCCTATGGAGATTCGCACTTTTTTGATAAAATTTGATTACATTACCTTTGCCAAAATAGGGGATCGCTGAAAAATGTTTAACGCATACCTGGTTCCACTTGTTAAGTGAATGTTTCTTCCTAATAATGGTTGAAAAAACTTCATTTCACCAAACTCCTGTTAGATTCCTTCTTGTTTCGAGTGATTGCTTGCATTTGACTTTTTGATTCCATGTTAGTCAACAGTGATCTTAGCCCTTTTTCCCTTGCTCCCTGTTGTGTTAGTTCTGGTGCGATTGACTTGTACATCTTTCGATTAATGGTTTAGTTAGACCTCAAAGTTTACCTTGAAGTTTCTATTTAAGTTTCCTCAATGATCTTAGACTCTATCCAAATGTTTCGATAAAATATTTTGGTGTAAATTATATTCTTACCTCTAATAATTGTTTTGTGCATGACCTTTGTAAATCACATGGCATCTGAAGTGGTTTGCATAGCTTGAATGGGTGGTGATTCTCCCATCGATGCTCATAGATGGAAACCTAGAGGTATGACACAACTATGTTACATATGCTCTCTTCTTCCTTTAAACCTCACCCTCATGATATAATGTCAAGTGTGTGAGAACTTAGAACAGTGCAAAATGGAGTTCAAAGAGCTTATGACTAACATGGTCAGGGTGCTTGATTGCAGCTTGTTTGATGGCTCAATCACCTAATGGGAGGCGAGCTCGATAGTTGAATGGAGAAGGGTGAGTTAAAGCATTTGAGGGGTCAAGGGCCTAATTGAGGTTTACTCTATTTTTTGTGTTGGATAAGTAAATTTTTATATATAACACTGACAAAGCGTATAATAAGCGAATTTTAGTAGTGACTTATGATTGACAAAATGTCAGATCAGAGTTCATTTCTAAAGACTAGAATATATGAATTTGCACATTTCTAAAAAATTTTTGCACTCTAACTGCACCTCATCAAATAAATTACTATTTCTTGATCTTCACACACAGTGAACCAAAGAGAACAAGACAAAATGTCGGACCTTTATCAACATTTGACTCCTACGATAATATCTCCCGAAGACTTTTAATGTTCTTTGGTAGGTAGACATTTTCTGTCACATGTGTAGACAATTCTGAATTCTCTTCCATAACTTCACAATAGGGAGCATCCGAAGAATAAGTGCTCTTGTGATTTCATAATTGAGGTTTACTCTAGGTTGCCTAAAGGAGGTGGAGTCATTGCCAGAGAGGTGTGTATGTGTAAAGGATGACATGGTGCATTTGAAGGAGTAAGACACAAGGTAAACTCAATGACTATAGAACAACGATTAAGGTTGAAGATCTAAAAACTATGAGTTGTGAGAGTTTACAAGTGATTGTAATCTTGAGGTTTACATTTTTGAGTATCATTGAGATGATGTGTATGACTAGGTTGTGATTTAGATTACTTAATGGTTTATAGGAAGTCTTCAACTAAGGGGCAATAAGTTTCTGATTGTAGTGGGTGGTTAAGCTTAATATTGAGCTTTTCATAGGCTTACAAGGGTGTAAATCAAGTGAAGTTGGGATTTCCAACTAGATTTAGTTAATTGGAAGTGAGTCTTAGTCGATTTAGGAGTTGATTAAATGTAAGGGTTTAAAGATAATTTTTTTTTGCTCTGACTCTAGTTGACTAAAAACTTGAGCAATTGATTGGATAAATTTTTTAGTTAATTGCTAAATTAGATGTTAGTTGCCTAATGATTACTTATACCTGATCAATCGATTGAGGTTGTTTCTAGTAGATTGGATTGAAGGCAAAAAAAAAAGAAGAAGAAGAAGTCATTGATGCCTCTCTTATATAAACCATGGAGATTGTTTGACTTTGTGTGGTGCGCTAAATTGTTTGAAGTTTTGTTAACATCAAGCGCTCAAGTTGATTAATGTGCAAGGGCTTGTGATTATAAAGCTTCTCTAAAGCTCTTGGCAAATTTTATCTTCTTAATTAATTGTTTCATTTGGAGAGAAAATATTACATTGCACAAGGATTGATCTACTTGGGTAAAAGAGTTAATTATAGTCAATTTTATGGGAGTGATTCACCTGACGAATCGATAGATCATGGAATAAAAGTAAAACTCTAAATCACGCGTATTGATATCTTATGTGTGACTGAGGGGGTGCTCATGTGACAGGTGGGCCAAGAGGTCTCACATGGGCGCCTCCTATATATATATATAAATGAAAAAAATACTCTACATTACTAATGAGTTTAAATTATTTTTGTGTTACAAAAAAGATTTTTATTTTTAGATCATCGCCTATGCACACTTCCTCTCTCTCACTTTGATTGATCGACATCATCATCACAAAGAATCTTACGTAAAAAAATAAATAAATTAACCAGGTCGAATAACGTCAGACCTGGGATGACCGGTCCAGCCCCACGAAAATAATCTTACATAAGAAACACGATAGAGGGGTCCTAGTTGAAATTTGAACAGCTTAATATTGGATCTCTATCCACAATCTGTCGGAGGGATAATATTTATTTTACTTATCTATTAAAATGACTTAACTTGATAATCTCAAACTGTCAACCTGGTTGAGTAGATCGATCGCCAAATTCGTATGGAGCTGCCCAAGTTCGAGTGGGAGAGGAAATTTACTAATTTATTGATTCACCAAGTTATCGAGTCGGCGAGTGTTCTGAGCGCCGAGTCGATGATGTGGATGCCAAAATCTCGGGATGGACACCGAACAAACTCGGAGCCTAAGTCCAAGTTGCATGAGGAGCGTCAAACAAAGACGTCGAATCCTGCAGCGAAACAGTCTCCTTAAAATAGCAACACTATAAGAAAAAAGTTGAAAGACAACACTTTTTATGCGTTGTCTGTGTGGCTGAAAAAACGTTGCTAAAAATACTGCTATTAAAAGTCCATTCAAAAACAACGCATAAAAAAGTGTTGTCTTTGCAAAGATAAAAATCATTATTTTTCTATTTACAAAATCGTTATCTATTATATTTATATCATGAAATACTTAATTAAATCCTTATAAATAACATCAATTAAAATACAATGAAAATACAACTGATTAATCTTTTTATTATTGAACCAGAAATGTGTCATACAATTCAAATAAAAAATATATAGACATAATCCATAAACTTTGAATTTAAGTCTAATAAAAGCATAAACCCTACGTACTAGACATACATATTATTTTCAACATATCTTATTTCTTGGATTGAATCTTTCTGATAATATTACATCTTCTCGGAAATATATGAGTACCCTTCTTGGCAAAACAAAAACCCCACTTTCAATTTCTTTCCACATTCATCTGCGAGAAAGAAAATTATTACATTATAATTAAGATGAAGTATCGCACATAATCAAGTACATTTATGATGCAGCAAAACTCGAACTTGAAAACACATGATTATAATGAACAAATATCCAAAAGATCTAATTATGTTCTCTGATATTTTCACATTAGAATTGTAGTAACACATCAAATTGAAAGCCTATCTAATTAAGAGTTATTTGCTTAAATTGAATGAAACATGCTAAGCAACTTCCATGTATACAATTTTCTTTTAACTTATGTTGGAAATAAAAACAATGGTATCAACTATAATTCATTGTAACAATTTCACCAACTACAGAGATGCTATTAAATGCAAATAGGAGGGTGGAAAAAGCAAGTGGAAAAAAATGAAATGAAAGACACATGTAGCATCTTGCAAAGTACCTTTGTTTGGAAGTTGACTTTAGGAGGCTTAAATGGATAGGGTGGGAAATGAATCTTAATGAAAAACACCCCTCTTGAATAAGGGTTATCAGCAGGACCCATGATTGTTGCCTTCTAATGGAACAAGTCTTCTCCAACCGGCTCGAGCATGATGTAGGAGGATCCTTCTACAAGTCCAAGTGCTCTTTTTGAATTCTTCTACTAGCCATTATTTATTTGGATTTTAAGGCAAGCTCTATGAATGATAAACATCTCAATTATTGGTAGATGTATGACATTTATCGAAAAAGTCAAATTCATACAAAAAAATGTAGCAACTAAATTGTATAAGAGCATTCTCAAAGAAATAATAAGAGAAACAACAAACTAGACCCTACAAAATTGTGGTGCTCCTACCTTGTGATGCAATCACTTAGTTGAATACTTTATGCTACACACTAAAATGAAGGGATGGGAAAAATTTTCACATAAATAAATTAAAGAGATAAAATAGATAACCCTTTTTTTTGGTCATCTCTTTTCTAGATAATCTTGTGTTTCTCTTGTCATTGTTTGCAATAGAATTTGATAGATTTTGAATTCCTATATACCTTTGAGTTACTGTACTCTTTATTATTGATGCACTATCTATCTTATACCCACTGAGTATTCCTTTATACTCATCACCCATGCTTTCTATTATTGTTTCCAAGTTAGCAGGTATATGATGATTGGGTCTCTTGGAGAATATCTACCCATGTTGTCCTACTCACATCGAGCTACGATTTTATTTTCGTTTTGTATCAGTTAGTATTCGCTTCCGCATTTACTTATTTATTGGCATTGTATTAATTAAGATGTGTCTGGTTATTTGTATTTATTCGGTTATGTATTCAAAGTGTTAAGTTGAGCCGGCTCGCAATCGATTTCTTTGGATTTTATGTGTAGGGTGGACCCTTTGTTATTCTTTATTTTGGTGGATTTTCATATACACTTCATGGTTGTGAATATCCGGGTAGGGTATGATATTTTTATCAACTGTGTGGTTGTGTAACCAAAATCTGTGATTGTCACAAGGGGAGTGCTATCCATTTTCAACGGATAAGTATACTCTCAGGGCGTGACACAAGTATACCAATGACTATAAATTAAGAGCTTGAGCGTAGTCATTGGTGCAACGTTACGACGTCATGGAGAGCTTTTTGAAGCAGCACGCAAGTATGGAAGTTGTGTAGAATTGTTCTCCGGAGTTGCTGGTCGAAATCTTCTTTTATTGACTCATCTAGGCGCCTCTATTCAAATTGAGATGTCTCTATCCAAGTCGATCTGATCGGATCCGAGTTAGCCGCTGCTTATCCATCTCCAGGCGCATCAATCCCTTTGAGGTGCCTCAAGCATTGACGTGGCTCGATCTGGTCAAATCTTGACCCTGCTGAGTCTGTTCCAACCAGGCGCCTCAATCCTTTTGAGGCGCCTAGTTGCTAACGTGCGTTGAGATGATTGAGGCACCTTAATACCTTTGAGGCACCTGGTTTGGCTTGAGACGCCTGGATCCTTCCAGGCGCTTGGTTTAGCAGTTTCCAAGAATATATTTTCTGCATCACAGAGTTAGTATATACAGAATATATAACACAATAAATATTGTTCAACAGTCTCGGGACTATCCGATTCTAACTTTTGGGTTTTCGATAAAATTCTAGGTCAAACCAACGCCTACTGTTCCCTCAATGAGGAACCATCCTCACTTACTTCTCTTAGAAGAGTTTACCTATTACCAAACATCTGGACCTCAAGACTGTTTGGACTTTCGCTCAGCATCCGATCTCAACTTTCGGGACTTCCCGCTAGACGTCCGGTCCTCGACCCGCCTAGACTCCTGCCTGGTTTCCTCGACCCCCAAGGCTTTTCGCCTAGTGTCCTTGACCCCTAGGAATTCTGTCCGGTGTCCTCAATCTACCAAGACTTCTTCCTAGTCCCCCGGACTAGGACTTCATTGCCCAATCTCCTTGATAAGGTCTTCTTACCTAGTCCAACTAACCAAGACTTCATTACCTAGCCTCAACTAGGACTTTTACCTTGCCTAAGTTCCCTTAGAACTTTATTCTTGAGCTTCCTGCACACTCAGTCAGACTCATTAGATAACAACAACCCTTAACTTTAGACCTTTATCATCTATCAAAATATAAGTTTGATTAGCTTGTTCTTCCAGCACCAATAATCTCCCCCTTTTTTATTTATGCTAATCCAGTTCAAAGTTAAGTAAAAGTATATTTCAAGTAAGGTTTTTTGAAAAAAAAAACTTTAAGTAACGAGACAACCAAAAAATATTTCACAAATAGGAATAAACCAGGTTGCTCCCCCTTAATTGTAACTTTTCCCCTAAAGATAAGGTCTTATGTTTAAAGGTAGTTCTCTTCTCTTTCCTTAACTTTTAATGCATCCTCATCTCTCCCCCATTGACATATATAAAAAAAGAAAGGGAGCTCAAACAACAACAGATTAAAAAAATTTAACAAATTTAAAGACTTCTAAGTATTCTTTAAATAGTTTTTATGTAAAAGATATAATTTTTTCAAGAGAATATTGAATAGTTTTTCAAGTACTCATTAAAAATTACCAACATTTTTAAAGTACAATTTTCAAGAGCATTTTGTAATCAGAATTTTCAAAAAATATTTTTTAAGTAGTTTTCAAACAAAATTTTCAACAAAATTTTTCAAGTAGTTTTGAAAAAGAATTTCAACAATATTTTTCATGTAATTTTCAAAAATAGAAGTTTCAAAAATATTTTTCAACCAGAGTTTTCAAAAATATTTTCTAAAGCATTTTTCAAAAATAGAATTTTAAAATATTTTGCAAGTATTTTTCAAACAAAAAAAAATTCAAACAAAATTTTCAAAATAAAGAACTTTTAAATATGCTCCCCCTAAATTAAAACTCCCTTTGTAGATTTTGAAAGCATATTTTGAAAATCTATATATTTTGAAGAAAAAGAAAGAAAAAAATCATTTTTGAAACATTCAACTTTAAACTTGAAAATAGGCATTTTGAAAACTTTTTCAAAAGATGATTTTTGAAAAAAATATTTTAACATATATTTTCAAGTTTCGGTGTTTTAAAAACATTTAGAATGGTAGAATGTTTCAAAATATTTTCTATGTACTCAAGATATTTCAAAATTATTTTCTAAGTACTTGAAGATACTAGTTTAATAAAAACATATTTTCAAAAAGTTTGAAAGTAAGAATAGTTTTTTCAGGCCACGAATCAAGCTTATTTAAACAATTAAACGAGAAAAAATTAAACAAGATTAATTGTGTCTTTATAGTCCAAGCATGCATGATTATCATATACTTTTTAAAATAAGTCATCTAGCAACTTGTCCTTATCCAAAATGTCTAACTAGTTGATTATCAATAACGTAGTTAATTGAATTTTAAATTATATTTAGTTAGGGGTTAGAGTTTGAATTGATTTGCATTAATTAAGTGGGTTAATTAATTAGTTTATATTTAATTGATTAAATTAGTTTTATTTAGATTAAGTTAAATTAATTAAATAAATTTGATTAAGTTTTAATTGAATTAATTAAGTTTCAGATTAATTAAGTTTGGATTATTTAAATTTAAGTTATTAATTTGAATTTAAGTTGTAATTATTGAGTAAGCTTAATTATTTAAATTAGAATTATTAGGTTTAATTAGTTTAGGTTTGATTAGGTTTATTATTAATTTTAAGTTTTAAATTAATTGATTAAGGTTTAATGTTAATTTTTAGATTAATTGATTTGTTAAATTATTTAATTTTTAATTAATTGTTTAAGTTAATTAGTTAAGGTTAAATTGTGTTTATTATTTTTGTCACGTCCCAAGAGTATACTTATCCGTTGAAAACGTACAACACCTCCCTTGTAATCGTCACATATTTTGGCTACATAATCATCAACGGATAATAATAATCACATTCCATGCAGTAATATCCATAACTAACCTATGTCGCATCAACAATATATAAAATCACTCAAAAAGATAAGACATATACTAAACGAGCCCACTCGGCTTAAAACCAGCTACAATAGTGTAAGTCTATACGACTTACACACACAAAATAGAAAAATGTCCAAAGTGTCAAATCCAAAACCAAATCTAATATCCAACGATCAGAAACCAATTTTATTACAATGCAAGAACGAAAAACCCAACTGATAAATCCAAATAAAAGGGTAAAGAGAAAATACGAAGCGGAAGATGATTACATTCTCTAGGTGCTGTGGGACAAGCGAATGAGATCTCCAGTGACTCATGTAGTGTCTAACAACTACCTGAATGAAATAAACATACAGGTGGTGAGTTTAAAATAACTCAGCGGGTAAAGAAGAATAGTGCATGACTAATATAGATAAGGAATCAAAGAAATACAGTCTCGAATAGGAAAGTACCAACCTGATCAAAGGTACA